>BHFT01027547.1:0-49156 GCA_004320025.1 Laticauda laticaudata
CATGAAATTGAGTTTTGTGTCTGTATGAAGAAGTGATAACCTGGGACCATGCTATTTTCAAAAAAGATTTTTTATTTATATTTTGTTTTTGTGAAAACCCAAATAAAATTTTCAAAAAAAAAAGAAAGAAAGAATGGCCTATGTCTTTTAAACACAGATGGACTGCTGCATCTAGTCCTGATGTGTTTGTTCTCCTATGAAAAATGCACCTTTGGGACAACAATGACCTGAATGATAATCTCCATAGACATTCATTTGAAATTATTCATTTTTGTCTTAGTTTTTATTGCTAAATGTTGAGAGAGATGAGCTGGTTGGTTATTTTGCAATAGAATGGAGGAACTCATTAACAGTCTTTCTTTCCAGCAAAGCAAATGATCAACAATTAAGGTGAGTGACAGGTAGAAACAAAGGTTCCATGATCAAGGAAACAAAATTGACACAACAGGAACACATAACATTCTTTTTGCAGAAGAAAATTCAACCCCCTTTTTAAGCATAGAGAGGTAAAGAGATAATGGTTCCTTCTGTCCAGTCATGTCCAACTCTAGCAGCAGTACTCACCTCTATTTCCTAGCAGAGGGAGCCAGCATTGTCAGATGTCTCAGCCAGTCCTTGAGTTATGGTTAGGCATGGCCAGAATTAGAACTGCTTATAGGCTCAGATGTGATGGGGTGTGTCTCATGTAAATAAAAAGAAAGGGAGCAAACTCAAACCCAACTCTAACCTTCTCTTAGCCAGTCCTTGAGTATTGAAGATTTGTCCTGAAATGATTACAAACTCCACCTCCTTTATTGTGCAGTGGTGGTTTATTCATTTGCTCAGCAAAAAAACAAATACTCTTCTCTGACAAGGAAGCCTAAAAGTCAGGCAAGATTAGCATTGGGTTTGAGTTTGCTCCCTTTCCTTTTATAAACATTATCATGAGACATACCCCACCACACCCAGGCCTATACGCATTTCTAGTTCTGGCCACACCTCACCCATTATCCCTAAATGCTATAAACCCTATAACATGTCTACATTCCTACCCTATTCCGACCCTCACTAACTGATCCCCACCTGGTGCCACCTTCACCATGTTTTAACCTAAGGCTTAATTCCCACCTATATGTGCCCCAACCCCCTTTAACAACATGTACCACATTATTTTCGCTGTCTGGAAATTTCTCCTTATTCGAGGTCAGTTCTCTCCTTGATTAGTTTCCATCCATTGCTTCTTGTCCTGCCTTGTTTCTCTCATCCATTGCTTCTTGTCCTTAGTAGGAGGTGGGGCAAAAGCAACAGCTCAGCCTGTGATGCAGGGCTTGAAAGGAGACAAAAGAGATTATCAAAGAAAGTTTTCAATAGTTTGCAAAGAGAGTGGAAGAAAGCCCCTTCCTCTGGAGTTGATGAAGAAGATCTCCTCTGCCATTTTTAACATCCAACACCCTGACTACACAGTAGAAAAAACAAAAATAACTTCCTCGGACTTCTACATTATGGAGTCCTTGGTGGTCTGAGCTGGGTAATTTTCTTTGCAGACATAAGGCCATCCTTAGAATACTGCATTCAGTTTTGGTTGCCACGATGTAAAAAAAAATACTGAGACTCTAGAAAGAGTGCAGAGAAGAACAGCAAAGATGATTAGGGGATTGTAGGCAAAAACACATGAACAACAGTTGTAAGAACTGGGTATGTCTAGTCTAATGAAAAGGATTAAGGGAGACATGATAGCAGTGTTCCAATATCTCAGGGGCTGCCACAAAGAAGAGGGAATCAAGCTACTCTCCAAAATACCTGAGGGCAGGACAAGAAGCCATGGGTGGAAACTAATCAAGAAGAGAAGCTTGAGAGAAGCACTGGAAGTTTTTTAAAAGATGTCGGATAACCACTTGCCTGAAGTACTGTAGAGTTTCTTGCCTAGGCAGGGGGTTGGACTATAAGACCTCCAAAGTCCCTTCCATCTGTTAGTGTGCATGTGTGTGTGTGTGTAAAATCATTACTTGCATGAGGAATTAGGACTGATGATGCTACCTAGTCTGGGTAATGAAACATCTTCCAGAAAACAGCTAGACTCAGAGAGCACCAAGGACCCCTCATTTCAACCCTGATATTTTCTTTCATTGAGATGTTTTGTTACCAAAATGATGGTAATGAAAGTTCTGCAAGAAAATCACCAAGTGCAGAAAGCATCAAACACCACACAATTCAACCATGAGCTGCAAATATTATCTTCTGTCACTTGCTAAACTTTTTAGAAAGAGAAATGGCATATTTTTGTAAGTTGGCCTGGATGACATTCTTCAAGGTTTTCTCCATGGTGAACTTCTACCATGGTGAAATCCCCCATTTGCCTTCCCTTTCTGGATTCCCGAAGCTCTGGTGCTTATCAAATCTAAAGTCTCTAAGCTGAACTTAGTTCCTGGTCATTGCATGAACCCATTGATGTAATTTTCTTGTCAGTTAAAGGTTTGTTGTTGTCCCCTTTATTTTTTATTGTTCTTTTTGGGTTTTTAACTTTGCAATTTAGCTTCCAGCCCTGGTATTTTCCTGACATTCTCCCATCTAAGTGCTCATAACCCCATCCATCAAATTGTGTCATCTTTCAAAGCGCTGAACAGAAAAGGCACCATCTGGTGTTCTTCTCTTTCTTCCTATTATGTTGAATAAAAGGGCTACTGCTGGAACAACCCTTTGAACTGCCCATGCTAATAAATGGTTGTTTTGTTTCCAATGGAACTGGATTTTTTTTTAATATTTTGAGGTAGAGAGCGAGAGAGGGAAAGAGGAAGAGAGATAGAGGGAGAAAGATAGAGGGAGAGAGTGGGAGATAGAGGGAAAGGGAGTGAGATAGAGGGAGAGAGATAGAGGGAGAGAGAGAGAGGGAGAGAGGGGGAGAGAGAGGGAAAGGGAGTGAGATGGAGGGAGAGACACAGAGGAAGAGAGATATAAAGCCTATGTCACACCGAACCAACAGATGCAAAGGGGATGTAAAACGGACAAAAAACCTTGCCATCCGTTCGAAAATGCGATGTACTCACTGCCTCCGTTTTGCTTCCTCTCTATCCGTCCAGCATCCGTTTATTNAGGGAGTGAGATAGAGGGAGAGAGAGAGTGGGAGAGAGAGAGAGGGGGAGAGAGAGAGGGAGAGAGAGGGAGTGAGGGGGAGAGTGTGGGAGAGAGAGCAAAAGGGAGTGAGATAGAGGGAGAGAGACAGAGTGGGAGGGAGGGAGAGGGAGAGAGATATAGGGGAAGGGAAAGAGGGGGAGGGAGAAAGTGGGAGAGAGGGGAGAGAGAGACAGAGACAGAGAGAGAATAGAATAACAACTTTGTTGTCACTTTCAGTGTACACTAATCAGCATACATTAAAATGAAATTTTGTTGCTCTCAACATGACAAAATATATACATATTTACATAATTATGCATATACCCGCATGTATGACACAGAGAAACAACACAGTCTGGTTCAGATGTATACATGTACATGATGACAAAAACGAGTTTACCAGACGGATAGCGTAGGGAACAAAGTTGTTCAACAAAGAAAAAAAGAGAGAGGGGGAGAGGGAGAGGGAGAGGGAGAGGGAGAGATTCTCCCTCTTTGGTTTATGTCTCTCCTTCTCACTGATCATCTCTTTATCGTTCCAATTTCAATATATCAGCTGCCAAAGTTAGCACAGTTCATGTGTCTCTTCTTCATTGCTTTTGGCCCTTTTTTGCCCATTAACCCTTTTAGATGTTTGTTGACATTTAAGGAATAAATGTTACACTCTTTATTGCTAGCTGAACTGAGTGACATGTGCATTTGCTTTGATCCAAGATACCAGGGATTGTTTGTGCCATGGGCCTGGGTGGAAATGAAGCTGGAAATTATACTGGTTTTCCATGACTAATTGGCTCCAATTTTGCTCAGGAGAAATCAGCAAGGTGCTGCTATCTGCAAAAACAAAACATCTGAAGGGACTCAGGGTTGGCTGCCCTGGAGTGACACTGCCTTCCTTAGCCAGCCAATGGTTCCTTCATCTAATCTCTGCTACTCAGTTGTAATTCTTGTAGCTGTAGAACTCAATGCATTACAGGCATTTGCAATGCAAAATAATACAGAATGAAGTACCTTAATATTTGGTTTTTCACTTGTTTTTCATGGATCCAATAAGCCTTCAATGAATTTTGGGGTCAATCTAGAATATTATTTGGAGAAGAACTGTGATTAGGGGACATGATAGAGTTGTAACTCCTGGTGTACAATTCCTGCTTCCTGTTTATCACTCAACAATGATTTAAGAACCTGCATGGAAATATTTCAGTAATTTCTTGCTATAACAGATGTCCCTCATCAATACTATGCATAATTTGATCTGGGAGACCATATATTCCTGACTGCTCTGGGTATTTATCTTGGATTATCAAATGCTGGTCTGCATTTTCATTATTGTAAGCAACCCCAATGTGGGCATGCAATTCATATTTAAAATGAAGCAAGAAAATTACTCCCCATTTACAATAGGTGAGTTGGGTTTTTTTTTAACAGATTAACAGAGTTGGAAGGGACCTTGTAGTAGGTCATTAGTCCCACTCCCCGCCCAATCAGGAGACTGTACATCATCTCTGACAGATGACAGTCCAGTCTCTTCTTGAAAGCCTCTAGTGATGAAGCCCCCACAACTTCTGAGGGCAACTTCTGTTCCATTGGTTGATTGTTCTCACTGTCAGAAAAATTCTCCTTATTTCCAGGTTAAATCTCTCCTTGTTTAGTTTCCATCCATTATTCCTTGTCTGGCCTTCAGGTGCTTTGGAAAATAGCTTGCCCAACTTCCGAGGGCAAACCGTTCCATTGGTTGATTGACCCCTTCCTCTCTGTGGCTGCCCCTCAGATATTGTAATACTGCTATCATGTCTCCCCTAGTCCTTCTTTTCATTAGACTAGACATTTTACAGTTCCTGTAACCATTCTTCATATGTTTGAATCAGGGGTGGGATTCTACTGATTTGGACTGATTTTATAGAACTTGTTGATACGATTCTGTGCAAATCAGAGAACCGGCAAATCGTGTCCCTGGCTGGCCCTACTCCTCTCTACCCAGCCATCCCCCCACCCAGTTAGTTCTTATCATTCATGCCCAACATCACTGACTGCATTTTATCCTGCTTACTTACTTCTTAAGATATTTTTTTTTCTTCGACGATCAGCTGTTCTGATGATCAGCTGTGCCGGGATCCCTCAGGAGGCTTCCCTGAGGCACAGGAGGCAAAAAGGGGTGTGCATGGGGGGTGTTGCTGTGGCCCCCTGTGCTTTGTTTTTTGGCTTTCTGGGCCTCAGGGAAGCAAAAACAGCAGTACTCTAGGTGTGGTCTTACTAAGGCTTTATAGAGTGGTATTACTACCACACTTGATCCTCATTGTATCCCTCTGTTAATGCAATTTAGGATTGTGTTTTTTTGCCTCCCACCGCACTGCTACTCAATAAGCAAAATAACATTTATTTTATAATTTGTTTGATTGGCATTCCTTATTAGATAAATACAACAGTTGTGTACTTAGTGTGTTATGTGAATCCAGGACCTGTTATCCTCAGTTATGGTTATAACATGCTTCTGTGCAAGCAAATGTGATCTCCCACTTCAAACATTGTTGTGTTCTACCTTCCATCTCTACCTTGCTGAATCTACATACATTTGCATCATTGATTTGCTGACCCATAAAGAGTGTATTTTGAATTTATTAAAGGCATGAATCACCTCAGAGATTCCCAACAGAGTTTCTTTGTTTCTGCCTGTTCTCTGAGTGTGTATTCACTCAGCCACCAAGATCATCACTGCATAATTAATGAGAATGAAATACTGCAATATGACTTTCATCTTATGCATCATTGCTTTTGATTCTGAACTCAGGTGGAGAATGCCAGCAAGAAACAGACAAATCAGGGGAATGGAGAGAGGAGTGAAAAGTCGTGGGCCTCCCAGGGAGCTCCAGAGGTTTGCAGAAGCATATGAAAATGTCTAAGGAGAATCACAAGTAAGGAACTGGCTCCGAGAATGGCCCCAAAAAGAGAAAGCATGTTCAGATTCAAACAATTTTTAAAAAGAAAAGAAAAAGTGGCTATAGAATGGGACATCCTGGAAGTTCACACTGTCAACCTGATCTGAAGAACAAGCATGCTTATAATAGCAATAGCACTTAATGGTTTACAGCCCTCTCCAAGCAGTTTGCAGAGTCCTGCAACAATCTGAGGAGTGGAAGGCTAAGTCAACCTTGAGGATCGAACTGCTGGCAGTGGGCAGAGTCAGCCTGAAATACTGCATTTTAGCTACTGCACCACCATGGCTCTTCTAAGTAGTCCAGGTGAACTTCTAAAGGTATGATAATAGGAGGAGTCATTTTGACCTCTTGTGAAATTCCAAGTGCAATGCTGCATTTAATAGAGAGCAGCACAACTAGTAGCAAAAGGAACAGAAGAGAGCAAAAGGAACAGATCATATCAATATCAAAGATTCAAATGACAAGAGTCGTTTTGTGCTGATTAACTACCAGCCTATATGTTACTTAGGAGCTGAGCATGTGGTGCTACAAGGAAACAACAATTAATGACTTACCAGCCAGCCATCAACACTCTAAATAAAAACTAAAAGCTAGATACAGCCAGGAATCGTATAAATGCAAATACAGCAGCCCAATGCACATATTTGGGAGAGACAGAAATTCCAGATGATGAACCTGAAAGCTTGGAAGAATAAACTTTTGGTTGTTGTGACCGACTCAGATTGTACCTGCAACATTATCCTGGGACATGGATATTTACCTTCATTCATGACTGACTGATCTATATAGGTGGTACCTCGCTCAATAGTAGTAACTATTTATGACTGACTGATCTATATAGGTGGTACCTCGCTCAATCGTAGTAACTGTGAGAGGGATCTTGGACAATCATTTAAATATGAGTTAGCAGTAGGCTGTAGCTGCCAAAAAAGCCAATACAGTTCTAGACTGCATTAACAGAGGGATAGAATCAAGATCATGTGAAGTGTTAATACCACTTTATAATGTCTTGGTAAGGCCACACTTGAACTATTGTGTGCAGTTTTGGTCGCCATGGTGTAAAAAAGATGTTGAGACACTAGAAAGAGTGCAGAGAAGAGCAACCACAATGATTAGGGGATGAAACATATTCAGAATGGTTGCTGGAATTGGGTATATCTAGTTTAATGAAAAGAAGGACTGGGGCAACATGATAGCAGTGTTCAGATATTTGAGGGGCTGCCACAAAGAAGAGGAAGTTAAGCTATTCTCCAAAGCACCTGAGGGCAGGACAAGAAGCAATGGTTGGAAACTAATCAAGGAGAGAACCAACCTAGAACTTAAGAAGAAATTTCTGGACAGTGAGAACAATTAATCAGTGGAACAACTTTCCTCCAGAAGTTGTGAATGCTCCAACACTGGAAGTTTTTAAGAAGAGATTGCATAACCATTTGTCTGAAATGGTATACGGTTTCCTGCCTAAGCAGAGGGTTGACTAGAAGACCCCCAAGGTCCCTTCCAACTCTGTTATTCTAATTCTGATTTCCTTGCAGTCCAACAGACTCTCAAGAGACTTCTCCAACACCACAATTTGAAAGCCCACAATTCTTTGGCACTCAGCCTTGCTTATGGTCCTGTTCCCACGGCCATACATTACTATTGGGAAAACCATAGCTTTGATTATACAAGCCTTTGTTGGCAAGGTGATAGCTCTTTTTAATATGCTATATAGATTTGCTGTAGTTTTCCTCCCAAGAAGCGAGTGTCTTTTAATTTCATAGTGAAAGGGATTTCATGACAGAAAGGACCTCTAATTCCCAAACAAGTGTTGACAAAAAATTCATAAAGGTTAACAGGTGGGCCTGAAAGTGAACCCACCTGCTTTTCACTTTTATGACATGAGCCTGGGAATATCTTCCTAGAAACCACTCAACAAATATGCATATTTCTTTGCATTTATAATTTTAACATTAAAGGCAGCAGTATCTTAAATTAGAGATATGCCAATGGAAAGAGATGGTTGGTTTGCTACTTTTCTTTTCTTCTTTCTAATGTTCAGGACAGAAGCTAGGATTCTTGCAGCTTCTTCCCAGGGAGCTTAATAGCTGTAATGTGCTGAATTAACAGCAGAAAATGTGTAGTAGTTATTTGCCAGCGATTATTCCAGCAAAGTTAAGCAGCTTGAAAAACCTTTTGGATCAACTAATATAATACTAGGTTGTTCCCGCTCTCTGCTCAAATGTTCTGAAAAAAATTTGTGCTCTCTTCATAAGGAAAAGAAAAAAAAACCCCTCTGCTGGTAATGTCTAAGATAGTTTTTATGCAGCACTGGAAAGGAATAATAGTTTAGTAGTAAAAATCCTAAAGCAGTACTGATAGAATAAGTGTCAATCAATCCCTACCTATTTGGGCTAGAAGGATGAGATTATGAGTATCCAGATTAAATCCCCAGTCCTGAAATTCCATGATAGCCTCCATCCAAATTCAAACCAGTTCAGACGTTGCTTCGCTTCCAAGCATTGCTTTGAGGTTAGCAATGTTTACTGGAACAGGGTGTAGAACTACTTGCTTAGAATAATAGAATAGCAGAGTTGGAAGGGACCTTGGAGGTCTTCTAGTCCAACCCCCTGCTCAGGCAGGAAACCCTATACCATTCTAGACAAATGGCTGTTCAATCTCTTTTTAAAAGTCTCCAGTGATGGAGCACCCACAACTTCTGAAGGCAAGCTATTCCACTGGTTAATTGCCTCACTGTTAGGAAATTTCTCCTTAGTTCTAGGTTGCTTTTCAATTATTTTCCATCCATTGTTGTTTTGTCTTGCCTTGTGGTGCTTTGGAAAATAGGTTGACCTCCTCTTCTTTATAGCAGCCCCTCCAAATATTGGAACACCACTATCATGTCACCCCTAGTGCTTCTTTTCATTAAATTAGACATTCCTGCAACCATTCTTTATATGTTTTAGCCCCCAGACTCTAATCATCATTGTTGCTCTTCTCTGTACTCTTTCCAAAGTCTCAACATCTATTTTATACTACGGTGACCAAAACTGGTTGCAGTATTCTAAGTGTGGTCTAACTAAGAGTTTATAATGAAGTACTAGTCATGTAATCTCAATTCTATTCCTCTGTTAGTGCAACCTAGGATTGCATTATGGTTTTTGGTTGCTGCCTTCCACTGCTGTCTCATATTTAAATGATTACTGGCTCATATTTAAGTTTGCTGTATCTGTTCAATGGTAGAGGAGTCACAGTATTATTTTTTTGAGGTAGTGGAGTATGCAAGGCAGGGTTAATTTACATGGACCAAATCTGACCTGGAAGAAGATGATGCAACCTTCTCAGACTTCAAGTGTCTTGTAATGCCAGACAATTATAGAATGAGCAACATTGCTCATGGCTCCAGATTAGATATATAATTACTGAATTATCTTTCTTTTTGCTCTGCATCTCTTATTCCTTTTTAACAATCAAGGATCAGCTCGTTTCCAGACCACACTTGGAATACTGCATCTACCACCATACAAAAAAGATGTTGAGACTCTAGAAAGAGTGCAGAGAAAAGCAAGAAAGATGCTGAAGCATATGATGAGTGGTTTCAGGAATTGGATATGTTTAGTTTATTGAAAAGGACCAGGGGGGACATGATATCAGTGTTCCAACATTTGAGGGGTTCCTACAAAAACAAGTGGTCAAACTATTTTTCCAAAGCATAAATAAGCAAGACAAGAAACAATGGTTGGAAACTAACCAAGGAGAGAAGCAACTTAGATTTAGAAGAAATTTCCTATTAATAAGAGCAATTAACCAATGGAATAACTTGCCTTACACTGTAGGTGCTCCATCACTGTAGGTTGTAAACTAAAAAAAAAAATACTCCTTTGGTCTTTTTCGCTGCCATAGGTTTTCAAAGAGAACCTGGAAAACCATTTGTCTGAAATTATATAGCAATAGCACTTAGACTTTTATACTACTTGACAGTGCTTTACAGGCCTCTCTAAGTGGTTTACAGAGTCAGCATATTGCCCCCAACAATCTGGGTTTCTCATTTTACTGACCTCGGAAGGCTGGAAGGCTGAGTCAACCTTGAGCCTGGTGAGATTTGAACTGCAAAATTTCAGGCAGCCAGCAGTCAGCAGAAATAGCCTGCAGTGTTGCATTCTTACCACTGCACTGCAGCAGCTCATTATAAGGTCTCCTGCTCAAGTAGGGAGTTGGAAAACAAGACTTGCAAAGACCCTCCCAGCTGTATTGTTCTATGTTCTTCTCTTCTCTGTTGGATGGCTTCAACCAGTTATTCAGCAAGAGAATCAAGAGAAGAAAATCCTACCTCTAAATCTCTGTTGCGTAGTCAAGTTTGAATGGCAGCTCTTAACACAGGGATTTGAAATGCCTGCCAATATGCCATGAGGTAAAAACAATAACAAACAAAAGGTTAATTTAGTCCCTGAGTGACATATGGAAGTGCTAAATGGCCTCCAGAAATAAACATGACTAGAAGGAAAATATATTGGCATCTTTACCAAATTACGGGTATTTTTTACAAGGAAGCATGTGTCACAAGTATCCCTGTTTATGACATCCAAATATTATATTGTCCCTATTTGTCCAAGAGATCAATCATTGTGTAAATAGTGTTACTTAGAGGAATGAATTCCAATTTTGCTTAAAAAAAGGAAGTGTGCAAATATGGGCTTATTTCTTTTATTGTACTTTTGATTCGGTGGAAAGGGCAGAGAAGGGTATGTCGTTCAGCTCTATTTAATATGCATTTTAATACATTGATATAAAATGTCAGTATTTTGTATGTCTGCCACACACACTTGTTCATCTGGACTGCACCCAAGTGATCTTTTGAATTTCTTCCCAGACAGAAAAGTTCTACATGTCCCAGTTTTATTTCCTGCTATAGAGGCTGAGTTAATATTATCCATATCAACAGATCAAAGACGGTTCAAAGACAGATTAAACTTGTTTAGCCTTAAATACTATTTTTTTGTGCTGAACTATTTATTTAAAGAATTCATAAAGCCACCTATCACAACTGAGTGACTCTGGGTAACTAACAATACATAAAAACAAAGAGGGCAAAATTGAATAAGCAGAATATTCATTCCATTATATTGCAGCCAAAGCTCTAAGCAAAACTCACCCATGCAGATATTCAGGGGTGGACTTCAAAAAATAGAGCATGGGTGTGGTTGCTGCATGGGCGTGGTCATGAAGTGCGTGGCCTAGTTGGCCTCTTGCACCACGATGGGGGGGGGGTTGCCCTCCCTGGGCTCCAGAGGCTTTCCTTGAGCCTCCAGGAAGATGAAAATGGCCTCCCCGGGATCTGGAGGCTCTCTGGAAGCCAGAAATGGGCATATTTCCAGCCTTTGCAGACTTCTGGGAGGCCTGTTTTTCACCCTCCCTGAGCCTCTGCCCACACCCTGCACCCAAAATAAGCCATGTGGTGACTCCTGGGAGGGGAGGGGCAGAGTGGGTGGAGCCAGCCAGGAGTGGGATTTGGGGTTTTTCCAAACTGTACAGAATCTTATGTCGGGACTTTCCCAAATCCCTGTGAACCCCCAGCAACCTCACCACTGCAGATATTCCTCAACTTAACAATTGCTGTTCAGCCCAACATTTCCTTTGCTAAACAAGACAGTTGCTTTAAGTGAGGTTTGTCCATCTTTCTTGCCACAGTTGTTATGCAAATGTCTGCTGTTGTGAGGTTAGTAACATGTTTGAAAAGTGAATCTGTCCTCCCCATTGACTTTGCTTGTCTAAAGACCAGAAAAGGGGATCATATGATACTGGGATATTGCAACCCTAATCATAAATACACCCCAGTTGCCAGGTATCTGAATTTGATCATGTGACCATGAGGATGCTGCAAAGGTCATAAGGGTGAAGGATGGTCCTGAAACAGTGCTGTTGTAATTTTGAATGGTCACGAATAATGGATTGAGACTGAACAAGGAGAGATTTAACCTGGAAATAAGGATAAACTTTCTGACAATGAGAACAATCAACCCATAGAACAGAAGTTGCCCTCGGAAGTTGTGGGAGCGCCATCACTTGAGACCTTCAAGAAGAGATTGGACTGCCATCTGTCAGAAATGGTGTAGGATCTCCTGCTTGGGTGGAGGTTTGGACTGGATGACCTACAAGAACCCTTCCAACTCTGATTATCTGTTATCTAATCAAATGGTTATAAGTCAAGGACAGTACATTTCTCTTGTACCTAGGTAGGCCTTGTTGCCTTAATATCAATGTTTTTTTGCACCCTTGATTGACTAATACAAAATTAAGCACATACAATATATGAAATTGTCCATGATGCATGTCTAGCACAACTTATGCATGCGCAGAAGTATCAATCTAACGTCTACCCCCTTAATTTATGTCCACCCAAACCTCCACTTTTCATGGATTTGTTTTCCATGACTAAATGCTACAGTATCAACAACAAGGTTCATCTCTGTTTTGCAAATCCAAGAATCTAATAATCAGATTAGGAATGTTAGAGGAACACAACTAGAACATTGAGAAACATAAGTTCCATGATGTTTCTCAAGGTATCAATCTAACAAACATCCCTCCTCCTATTTTTCCCACAAAAAGAAGGTGGATTAGCCTGAGAGAGAGTGACTTACCCGAGGTCATCCAATGGCTTTCATGCTTAAGGTGGGATTAAAACTCATAATCTTCTTGCTTCTAGCCTGATGCCTTAACCATTAGACCAAACTGGCTCTTAGTTATTGTTAGGCTGAAATCCTTATTTTTCTGTGGCTTATAGGAGGAATTGATCTGTTTTGATTTGATTTGATTTTTGTTAGAATGCAGTAGTGCAGGCTAACTCACTGCCCACTGCCAGGAGTTTGATTCTGATAGGCTCAAAGTTGACTCATCCTTCCATCCTTCTGAGGTGAGTAAAATGAGGATCCAGATTGTTGGGGGCAATATGCTGACTCTGTAAACCACTTAGAGAGGATCCTAAAAGCACTATTGCTGTTAAATACTTAAATACATAAATTTAAGTGCTATTGCTGTTGCTTTTGCAGGCTAACTCTGCCCACAGCCAGGAATTTGATCCTGACCAGCTCAAGATTGACTCAGCCTTTCACCATTCCAACATCAGTAAAATGAAGACTCAGATTATTAGGGGTGATAGGCTGACTCTGTAAACTGCTTAGAGACGGTTGTAAAGCACTGTGAAACAGTATATGAGTCTAAGTACTATTTTATTTTATATAATTTCATTATTTATTTATTTTTTTATATTATTACTTATTTTATTTCATTTTATTTCTTTTTTATTTTATTATTTTAATGTTTTTATGCTGCTGCATTCAAGTTTCCAGAATGCCAGTACAATTTAAAACACACCTGTATAAAAGATAAAAACAAAACAAAACACAGGAACAATGACACAAGATATTGAAATAAAATGGAGTGTTCAGGTTTATTCTCCAAGGCAGATTTGTAACTTCTGATCATCTGGCTATTAATTTACATTATGATGTCCAAAATCCAGGGCCCCAGATCCATTCCATCTCTTCGGGTTCAATACAACCATGAAAGCTCCATTCCACTTTGCAGGTTAGTGTTTTTTTTTTTTTTCATGAAATCTAAATGAGATTTCCAATTTGGAACTCAAAGTTGGGGACCCTTTAATTCAATTTCATCTCCTCTTCTGCCCAAATATGAAAATATTTGGGCTCAGCTATGAAATTCTACTGAAATATAGCCTCCGATTTGAGAAGTGAAATGCAATGCCTTTTTGTCAAATATTTTCCTCTTGAGCCTAGAGTGAGAATGGAGAAAGATCAGAAGCACAAAAAAGAATAGATGTGAAAGCCTCAAAGAAAAATTATCTCTCATCTGAGAAAAGAAAGTTGACCTTATGCCTGCCTGAAAGAAATATCAGATGTGACCTAGATGAACTGGCCATGCAAAATCTTTCTGATCAAATGATACTTTGCTGCATCTTTTGTTCAAATGTCATGTAATTTTTTGGGACACTTGGCCAGAGCTGACAGGTTCCCTTAGATGTTATTTGATACCTGCGAAATGAGAGGGAACCAGCTATTGACGGCCTTTCCAGACAACACAACTCCATTTATATAGTCTTCCAAGGGTCAGATATTGGGGGCAGTTAAAGATACTGAACTTGTTAGCTGGAAAGCTGACTGCTTGGGTTCGAGACCTGAGTGCTGTGTGATGGGGTAAGGTCCTGTTCCTTGCCCCAGCTCCTGCCCACTTAGCAGTTTGAAAGCATGCAAATGTACTTCTTCAGTGGGAACATAACAGCATTCTATGCACCTCAGTACATAATCATGATGGCCACATGACCACAGAAGTGTCTTTGGACAATACTAACTCCCTCGGCTAAGAAACAGAGATGAGCAATGCCCCCTAGAGTTGCATATGACTGGATAGAGTAAACCTTTTCCTTTGAGGATCAGATGTCTGCACACTCTTTCATGGAGGGAAATACTATTTGTAAGACGACAAACAAAAAGCTCTGAAATAGAAGATCAAATGCTTTAGCCAACTAATGAGAAAAGAGGATTCAATCAATCAGAATACAGTTGGCTGGGACCTAGGGGGTCTTCTAGTCCATGGGTCACCAACCTTTGGGACCTCAGGGATGACCAAACTCATAATTTTAAATCCTCGGGATCACTAATATGAATTTTGAGTGACGATGGCTTGCTGATGTTGGTGGGAGAGAGAGAGAAAGACCTCTCTCTGTCTCTGTCTCTGTCTCTTTCTCTCTCTCTCTCTTTCTCTCTCATACATACACACACACACACATACACAAACACAAATACACAGAGGAAGGAGTGGGATTCAAATTTCTTAACAACCGGTTCTTGGGTGTGGCCTAATTTGTGGATGTGGCTTGGTGCTCATGTGACTGGCTGGGCATGGCTTTATATTTATAAATATTATAAATATTTATGTAAATATTGAATTTTTTATTAAAAAAAGAGCAACTTTTACTCAAAATCAGGCAAAGCAGGCAGGCAGATTGAGTTACTCATAGAATCACAGATTCACTTAGAGATCTGTGTTTCTGCCATTAGCTATCTGAGTCTGCAACTGAATAACAGAACCTCTGCTTAAAAGCAGAGCCAAAGATCTAAAGATTAGCTAGAAAGCAAGAAATTGATGATTTCCTGCTTTCTAATTAATCTAAACCTCCTGGCCCAGCAGAAGAGCTGACAGTTGGGGGGGAAAAAAAAGGAAAAATAGCAACTTAGCAGGCAAGTTTGCCAGGTGAGGAGTGAGTGGGTGGGGAGGGTTCCTGGGAGATATGTGGGAGGCACAGCCTTGTGCTCCCATGCAGTCTGGATTAATTGCTTTGCGGGGTGCTCTGGGGGTGAAATTTCTCTGGGGAACACCAAATTTTTCTCATGGACCACTAGTGGGTCGCAGCCCACCAGTTGGCGACCACTGTTCTAGTCCAACTCCATTATTCAGACAGGAAACCTTAAACTATTTCAGACAAGTGGCTTTCCAGGCTCTTCTTAAAAACCTCCAGTGATGAAGCACCCACAACTTCTGAAGGCAAGCTCTTCTACTGGTTAATTGTTCTCATTGTTAGGAAGTTTCTCCTTAACTCCAGGTTGTTTATCTTCTTGCTTAGTTTCCATCCAGTGTTTCTTGCCCTGCCTTTGGGTGCTTTGGAAAATAAGTTGACCCTCCTCTTCTTTGTGGCAGTCCTTCAAATACTAGAATAGTGCTATCATGTCACCCTGGGTCCTTCTTTTCTCATTGGAAAAGATCCTGATGTTGGGAAAGACTAAAGGCAAAGGGGGAAGGGGAAGGGAGAGGATGAGATGATTAGATACTATCATCAACATACTGAACATGAATTTGGGCAAATTCCAGGAGACGGGAGGACAGGGGAGCCTGGTGTGCTATGAACCATGTGTTTGCTAAGAATCGGACATGAATTAGCATCTGAACAACAATCAAATAATTGGGATAATCCCAAGACCAAGTTTGATTCATAGAATATGAGAGATGAAAGGGGAGAATTTGGTCCAACCCCTTGTCCAATGCACAAATATACCAATACAGCCTCCAAGACAGATGACCATCCAGCCCTCTGTTCAAAAATGCCCAGTGAAGGAAAGTTCATCATCTCATGAAGCATCAAATCCCATTGTTGAAAAACTCTTATTGTTCAGAAACTCTTCCTGATGTCCAACCATAATATAAGTCCTTGTAATTTAAACCATACTTTCCTTTTTCTTTCTTTTAAAACCAGAGTGAAGACTTCCCTTATAGGGAAGAGAGGGAGGGAAGGAGGGGAAGGGGAAGAAAAGGAAGGGAGGGAGGGAAGGAGGGAGGGAAGAATGACGCAGGTGGTAGAGTCCTCAATCCAGCAAGATTTTCTCTACAGATGTAAAACAAAAAAGAACTCAGTTTGGAAAAATTGTTACCTATCATTTATGGTTTTGGACCCATAAAGATTTTGTGCATCTCTCTTAAGTCAACTTCTACTTGAATTACTGCAAAGCCTTTTACATGGAGCTGTCCTTGAAGGCCACTTGGAAGTTGCATCTTCTCCAGAATGTGGTAGCAGAGTAAGCTATGGGTAAGCTTATGGATCCAGATATCATCATTACTTCACAAGTTGTACTGGCTTCTGCTAGGTTTTCAGATGCAACTCAAGATGTTGATCATCACCTATAACATCCTTGATGATGGAGGGTCAGGTTATTTGTGGGACTGCCTCTCTCCTATTAATTCCACTCACTCATAAGAACTGGCAGAGCTGGCATTCTGTGCCATTAAACAAGACTCAGAAAAATTCTCTTACTTTCTGACTGCCCGATGAAACAGCTTATTTCCCCAAAATTGGATGGTAGTGATCTTGTTGACCTATTCCTCTGGGCATAAGGCCAGAGTGTTAAAGCAAATCCAACTCAAGAAAAATGTTTTAAGAGAAGTTGGTGTGTGTGTGTGTGTGTGTTTGCATTCTGTATGGAGCTTCATCATCATATCTGTTTTTAAATTTGTTATAAGCAGCCCAGAGTTATTTTGAATCCTATAGAGGGAGGGAGGGGAAGGGGAGAAGGGTGAAAGGGTGAAGAGGGAAGGGGAACAGGAAGGGGAAAGAAGGAAGGAAGGAAGGAAGAGGGAAAGGGGAAGGGGAAAGGGAAAGAAGAAAAAAAGAGGAGGGGAGAAAAAAAATGAGGAAGAAAGGAAGGATGAATGAATTATTTCAACTATTTCTGCTGATATAAAAAATACCACAAAGAAGAGTTTCAGTAATAAAGCAAAATTTTGGATGTAATACTCATTATTAGAATTAGTACCAATAAATAATTTCCAAGTTGAATTGAACTTTGTATCAGATGTTTTTTTTTCCAATATGGAGATAATTTTTTGACATTGATGGGATTCTGACATGACCCCTCAGGACATAAAAGGATTAACCCTCTACCATCTAGCAGCACACATTGCACAATCTCCTGGGGACATTGCATCACCCTTCAAACTTAGTTCAGACAACCTGCAGAGCCAACTATGACTCTTACAACAGCCAATAGAATATGTGTTCTTGCACAGGAACAGGAAGTTCAAGTGTAAAGCCCAAGAGAAGGTATAAAAGCTCCTCACTCTCAACTCTCTGTGGTCAGCTGCACCAGAACCATGTGCTTGATGGTTCTGCTGTCATTTGCCCTAATCAAATCATGAGCCTCAAGCCAAGCTTCAAAAACTTCAAAGGATTTATTAGGAGAGAACATGTCGGCATGACCTGTACTAAAGCCAATTCTGAAAAATATAATTCAGTGTCACCTTGACCTTGGTTTCCCCCCACCACTCTGGGTGTATCATAATTCATACTATCCAAAGAAACACGTTCATAGCCAAGAGTCATCAATCACATTCTTTAATTAGAGATTTGAACGGCAGAAATTCCGGTAGCTTAGTTATAATCTTTGCAAGATAAGAATGAAATGCACTTTCGGTTCCAAACTGCTGCACTGCTCCTTCAAATTTCTTTCTCCACTCCACTTCTGTTCATGGCAATTTAAAACAGGCATAGAAATGTTTTATGAGTTGACATCTGCTTCATCATTAAAACCTCTTTCCAATCACCTTCCATGTTTCCAATGTCTTTCTTCCGGCTGAGAACTGAACCAGATGGATATTTCTTCCAACACTATTTAATGCATGAATGTAGCAAAAATATGTGTCCCAGAGTAATGTTGCAGGATCCAATCTGAATTGGTCAGCAGGACCAGAGCTTTAGCTTTCTGAGCTTTTGTACTCATGCTGGAACCCATCCTCAGGAAATTTCTCTCTCATCAGAATGCATGCTTGGCTAATGCAAATATATATCTGTCCAAAAGCTCTGAAGACTAAACCCCTGGTTCCTGTGACTGACCCAGATTGGATCCTGCATCCTTTAATGCACTTTGCAGCTCTTTATCAATGTTACAATCAACTGTAGATATACAATTAAAGCAACCATAGATTTAAAAAACATTAATATTTTAGAAACCACGGCTAATATTGATGTAAACTTTTTTCCTTATCTTTAAAAGATTAAAGTTAACATAAATATTAATACTGTATAAATATTTATGTAGCTAAATAAAACAATGTATTACTCAAGGGTGGGATTCAAAAATCCTGGTAACCGGTTTGCTGCCCAGGTGATGGGTGGGCATGGCCATGGTGGGTGTGGCCTACTGGAACTTCCAGGAGGGCCATTTTTTGCCTTCCAAAGCATCTGGAGGCTTTCCTCAGGCTTCTGGGAGGGCAAAAATGGCCTCTCCCAGGCTCTGGAGGTCCTATGGAAGCTGGAAGCAGGTCTGTTTCTGGACTTCCAGAAAGCCCATTTTCTCCCCTCCCAGAGCCTCTGCGCAGACCCTGTACTTACTTGCATCAAAAATGGGCTGCATGGAGATTCCCAGGAGGGGGAAAAATGGGCCTTCTGGAAGTCCAGAAAACAGGCCTGTTTCTGGCTTCCATAGGGCCTCCAGAGCCTGGGGGAGGCCATTTTTGGGCAGAGTCAGTCAGTCAGTTCAAATACTGGTTCAGCGAACCAGATGCAGATTTAACATCCGGTTCACCCAAACCAGTCTGAACCGATAGAATCCCACCCCTGGTATTACTGCAATCTTAGAGCAGAATAAAATAATATTTCAAAGAGATCAAGATGTGTCCATATGACCAAAACCCCATCATTTTTCATATATTTTACCCAAGTAATGCAGATTAAAATGGTACAGGATGATAGCTTTGATTGCTAACATTTTGGATACCACCGCAAAATCTGTCCTTCCAATTAACTGAAACCTTTTGTTAATTGAAACATTAATAGAATTGACACTCACGTAAGATAATGGTTTTCCTTTTGTTCTGCTTCTGTGAGCATTATATAGGGAGCAACCTGAGCTGAAAGATTTGCTTGGTTCCATCTTTAGTTAACTACTAGTAGTGTAACATTTGTCATTGCTATACAGCCTGTCAAAGATGTAAAATAACTTAATTCCAAGAAACAATCTTCTTGGCAAATTGCTCCATAAATTTTTTTTTTGCTCTACCTTTTGTATGAAAAATGGTTTTTAAAAAGGATTAAAAAAAGAAAAAAATATTTTCTCCCCCTCCGAAGTAAGGGGAAAGTACAGAAAGCTATTATCTCTGTGAGCTGGCAAAATAACATGACTTTTTAAAAACTATGTCCCATACACAGTAAGCTGACTATTTTCAGTGTTCTATCACTCAAACTTTTATTAAGAGATTTGTTTTGTTGACTTGAGTACAAGGAATTTCAGGAAAAGATCAAAAAATAAATAAATCACAACAGTAACGACAATCAGGTGATGCATTGTACAAAGTATGAGGCTTTAATTGTGTGATTGTGAGCTGTGTCTTGATTATTTCAGCCTCCCTGCAGATACCTTTGAACTGGAAAGGGTTAATTACACGACCATTTTAGTGGTGGCTACTATACCACCATGCTCTTTCCAACAAGCTTTATCTAATCTGAAATTGTTTTATACTCTGCAAATTAAAAGTTGAAATTGTCCTGCCTTCATTCAAATGAAAGATAGCTCAGAATCTTTGAGGAACAGAACATGCACACAAAGACACACGTATGTGTATCTGTGTTTGTGTGTATGTAAAAAAACACTTATCTTTTTTCATTGCCATGCTCTTAACAAATCAAGCATGCCACTCCATATTTTATTGTTAAAATATTTAAGAACAAGGTTTTTTGTTCAAGAAAACATAGGATTTTAATAAGCCTATTATTGAAAAGTGATCTTACTGAATGTGATAATATGTGAATAATATCTGATAGCAATCTCCTTATTTTTATACTGCTTTTAAATTCTGAAACATTTTGGGAAGGTGATGATTTAAAGGGAAAAAAGGGATTTTTGTCTGTTTCATTTTTTTCTGCCATTCAAATTCTTTTCCCTGCATTTTGCTCGTCTATTTTTATAATTTATATCAAAATTCATATCATACGTTAATCTCCACCTCTACATACATATCGGTTTAACATGTTTTTTTTTTCATTTGTTGGAGGGAAATAACTGCAAATAATGCCTTTAGTAAAGAATTGCAAAGTAGGAGGAAGATTAACATTGCTCTAGAAACAAATCTATATTGGTTTCAGAAATGCTATAGGCAAAGCAAAAAAAAAAAAAANAGAAAAAAAAAAAAAAAAGAAAAAAGCTTACTAGCTGGATACCCATGCTTCACAACGACACTGTGTGATTGGGCTATGCAGGAGAAATCTGGTTCACATTCTGTTGGCTCAGTGGTGGTCAGTGATTGAAACACATAAGGGAATATCGCTCCCGCTGATTGGAGTCCGGAAGCAGTTCCATAAGTGGAAGGTGTAGTCATTTTGGTGAGGTACTAACATTAAGTATTATAAGGAGCCCCAGATTGCTCCTGAGCTCTCCAGTATCCTCTGATGTTCTGCCATGGAGAAGATGGCTGTTACATCAATATACCTCAGTGCAATTCAAAGACCAAGGGTCCTCCCAAGAACATGTCTGCTGCTGACTTTTATAGCTACAGGATAATGGAGTGTGAAATGTTCTTAAAAAAACCTCCTCTTTATTCCAAGTTCCCAAAACTTAAGGTCCCTTTAGGTAGAAAATTTTGAAGAATGAAATAAGATTGCCTTGGCATGATCTGTTCTCAACAAACCCCTGCTGACTGCTAGTTATTACTTTACTTGTTTCTAGATGTTACATTGTACGGATGACCAAAATGCCATTTCTTCCATACAAAACTGTTACCAGCAACGTATGAGTTCTACTTGTAGAATTTTCTACCTAAAGGGGCCTTAAGTTTTGAGAACTTGGAATAAAGAGGGGTTATTATAAGAACATTTGGTGATTAATATACCATTACTATCTATATCAGTACTGTCAATACTATGCTTATTTATCACTGTCAGTTTGTTCATTCAACTTCCTATGTTTTATTCTATGTCGTATTATTATGGATTCTTGACTCTATATTGTGAATGTTTTGATATTGATATCTCTTGCAAACTGCCCTGAGTCTGCAGTTGATTTGCTGACTCTATAAATAGAATAAGTAAATAAAATGACACGAGTTGAAATCAACAAGTGAACAAGAGTGAAAATCATCACTAACCTAATTTAGAAGGTCTGGGAACACTGGAGTTTCTCATAAAAGTGGAAAAGAGGGAACAGGAGAATTCAAACAAGAAAAATCAAGATGGAAGCCATGACTCTTTTATTGTGAAGCGGATGCCTCTGGTGGAACTGAATTTATTTTCTAGAGTAATACTTGTCAGACATTTCAGATACACCAGATCTGAAAATTTTTAGAATTCTATTTTATCGATATCAGCTATAATAACATTTTGAAAAGCTCTCACTGTTTCCCCTGCTTTCCATTTATATCAAAGAGAATCAAAGGGGTGTGATTTTAACTTTCTTTCTCATGCTTTTCTGTTTTCCTGGTCTGAACTAATATTTTATGAATGGTCTTCTTTGTAGTTGTCTACACTGCTTTTCATAATTTGGAGGTCCTATAGGAAAAGGTCATTATCAGAATGGGAAGGCAGACACGTTACAGATCACATTAATTAGTAATTGTCATCTNACTGCTTTTCATAATTTGGAGGTCCTATAGGAAAAGGTCATTATCAGAATGGGAAGGCAGACACGTTACAGATCACATTAATTAGTAATTGTCATCTGATGGAACCACAAAAAAGGGCCTTCTTGGTGGTGGCCCCCTTTTTATGGAACATCATTCCCCCTGAGGTATGGTTCCCACCCCCCCGCTGTGCTGCTTTTCTGAAAGGCCCTAAAAAAATTGGCTTTGTCAGTGGGCCTGGGGACCACAAATGGAGACTAGTCAATCAAGTGGCTGATCTGTGTTGTTGCTGTCATGGGGTAGGGTGTAGGTTTTTTAAAATTTACTTTATTGTAGCATTGATTATTTAAAATTGTTTAAATTTTAAAAGTTTCCTGGAATCTTTATGAGTTGTATGAGTTGGGCAGCGATAGAAATTTGTTTAATAAATAATAAATACAGGTAGTCTTCAATATACAATCCCAATTGATGTTAGCCCTGAAGCCATTTTTTAAGCTGGAGCCATTTTGGGAGCATCTTCAGGGCTGGCACAGCCAGGCCAGTTGGAGCTGTGAGAATTTAAGGTGGGAGATAGAGAATAGCTGGGAATGTGTAGCCAAAACAATATTCTTTCTCATGGGAGCCAAGGATGTTCTGCCAGGTATTAGAGAGATGTGGACCAAAGCCAAATAAGATGGTGGCTGTGACCTGGTTGGACCATGTTATGGACATGTGATCTGAGGGGAAGAACTTTGAGATTTGATTTTGGAGGGGAAAACCTCGGGTCCTCCAGAATCAGGTTTTCCCTAGATGTGTCAATATGACATGCCTAATAAATCTATATTTTGAGGAATATGGCTGCCTTGGAGTTTTGATTCTGTTGGGTGTGTTAACTGGAACCCTGATAACTGAGCCCAAAATTTCTCTTGTGAACTGAGACATTTGTGAAGTGAGTTTTGCCCTATTTTACAACCTTTCTTGCCACCGTTGTTAAGTGAATCACTGCCATTATTCAGTTAGTAACATTAAGTTGTTAAGTGAATCTGAGTTGCCCATTCACTTTGTTTGTCAGAAGGTTGCAAACCTAAACTGATTTTATTTATTTATTTATTCATTCGTTCATTCATTCATTCGTGAAGTATGTATTTGATAACAGATATAAGTATAAACATGATTATGAATACATGAAATGGATATGAATAAAAGGGAATGTTAAGACAGGGATGGTAGGTACATTGGTGCGCTTATGCATGCCCCTTACAGACCTCTTAGGAATGGAGTGAGCAACAGTAGACAGTCTAAGGTTAAAGTTTTGAGAATTTGGGCAGGGGTGGAATTCGCTAGAACCGGTTGTTAATATTCTACGCAGTTTGGAGAACCAGTTGTTAGAAGAAATTACTGGCCTAATCCTGTAAGGAAGACAGGAAGGAAACATTCTGGTGTTGCTTACAGAAACTGCCTCTCCATTAACCCTTATTACATTCTTGGCAGGGCTGGGCTTTCTGTCTCAGAAACTTTTCTGGAGTTTTTTTTCCTCCTTTGCTGGTACTTTGCTTGTGTGGAGTGACCATTCAAAGTTACAATGGCACTAAAAAAAAGTGACTTATGACCATTTTTCACACTTATGACTGTTGCAGCATCCCCAGTGATGAGAGGTCAGGCGAGGAGATGCATGCCTCAATGTGAGTGATATTGAGTTGGCCATGTCCAGCCAATAACATGACCACCAAGCCACGTCCACCAATTAAGCCAAGCCCACAGAACTGGTTGTTAAAAAAATTGAATCCCACCCCTGGATTTGGGGAAGCAACCACAGAGTCAGGTAGTGCATTCCAGTAGTAATTGAATTAAATATAATGGACACTGCAACTGTCATAAATATGAGTCAGCTGTCAAGTGTCTGAATTTTGATCATGTGACCATGGAAATGCCCCAACACTTGTCTGAAAAATGGTCATAAGTCACTTTTTTCACTGTTTTTGTTACTTCAATCAGTCACTAAACAAACAGTTGTAAGTCAAGGACTGCTTGTAATAAGACCCTGTTCTGGTTATCTAATATGATTATTAAATTCCGAGAATTTAAAAGAACATTTTTGCTGGGTTTAATTACCAAACAAACACAGGTCAAGGTATATGAACTTTTAGGTATTTTTTTAGATATACTTATCTTTATGCAATTATATTCCAAATAAATATATGTGTGTATAAACTGACTGACCATGCAGCTTTTTTAAAAAAAAACAACCAACCTAAAACTAAAAATATTACCATTTTTTAATATGACAGTGAAAAATAAAATTGCCCCAGAGGTATATTAGTTATTGTGCCCAATATGATACAGGAGAGTCAAAGAGCTTATATTTAATAACTGTACTTTATAGTTATTATCAATCACTTTAACAATTGCACTGTTCTAAAAGAAAAAAAAGTTATTAGCTACTTATTATTCTCTCAGAAAAGGAGGTAGGGGAATGGTGACACGTCTTCCCAAGTGGAATGGGGCAGAGAGAGCAAGGAAGCATTCAAAATTAATTTTACAACCAAAGTAACATGTATCCAGAGAGTGATGTCTGAAATGCATTTAATGGTACAGCAAAAGGTAAACTTTCTTCCCGTGAGGGACTCATTTCTTTTTGGAACTAATATGTAACATATTCATTCCCAAACTGGTGAGAGGACACATAGTTATCCTGAAAGCTCCTATGATCCTTGAGAGTTTGTCTTGTTGGCTGGGCCTGATGGGAATTGTTTTCAATAATGATTAAAGGGCATTCCCCTTTTATATACAATAACTGAACTCCTGTTTTTCTTTCTTTCTTTCTTTTTAAATGAAGTTTTATTTGGGTTTTCACACATACAAAATACAAGTAAAACATCTTTTTTGAAAATAGCATAGTCCCTGGTTGAACTTCTTTATACAGACACAAAGCTCAATTTCATGCTCCTTTTTGTGTTCTATTCCATGTCTTATACTATTCGACATTTTCTATATAGTTTTTTTTTTTTTTTTCCCACCCTCTTTTAATTTTCTCAATTTTATTTCGTTATCTCATTTCCAATTCCGAATCATTATATATGTATTACTTTTGCCTCTGTCTGTTTCAATTTCATATTATCTTTTTTCTTTAAACAAATTTTCTTCTGTAGTTATCAATTGGAGTATGACACCTTTATATCTTTTAATTACATCCATTCAACTCTTATTTAACTTCAATATGTACCTTAAGGTTATGACCTTCAATATAATACATAACTTCCAATTGAATTCTGCTTGGTACATTCTCATAATACATGCTATATTCTTTAAAAAAAAATTATAAATATATGTAATTATAAACCTCATTCCATTCCAATTCAGTTCTATCATTAATAATCATGAAAATCTTAACATCTTTAACACTTCTTTTCAATTAAATATCATACATCCTTAAAAACACATATAATCTCCTAATTAATTTTTTTCCTTATTTCTCTTCACATGTTTTGTAAATCATTAAATATTCATTTTGTTAGAATTATTTATTGACAAGCATTACACTGAGTTACAATAGCTATTTTATCAAACATTTTAATCATACATTGTTTCACATTTTCTAAAGTTATTTCTATTTTTAATATAACAATACTATCCTATGTACCTTTGCAGAATCCCTTTTTCCATTAAATTTTCACCCATTATCTCTAAATAGGCCCTGTTTCTCTATTATTTGTTTCTGTTCTTTATAACTTCTTTTCCTTTCTTTCTTCCCCTCATCTTCTCCCTCCCCTTTTTACCCCCTTGTCTCTGACTTCTAATTCTCTCTTCTGCATTTCCCTCTTCTGTTGCTTTCTGTTTTATACTTATTTTTCACTCTATTTTTTTGAGTTGTTTTTCCCATCTTAAACTTTCCATCCTCTTTCCCCCCTTTCCTTTTTCCCCCATCTAAGATTACTTGTATTAAAGAAGGCTTCTTCTTTGCCCAATCTTCTTGTTCTGCAGACATTTCTTGTTGTTTCTCATAGTTCCAAATCTCCATTTCTAAAAACTGAAATATGAAGCCAAAAGAACCTCTCCCTTCTTATGCATCTTCTTTGTACTGTTTAAGTTCCATTTTCAGTTCTTCTAAAAGTGGAGCCATTTTAACAGTTTTAAGCAACCACCCAATTGATTTTAGTCATTCAAATACAATAACAAAAATCCAGAATCATCAAGTAAGCCAAATAGTCCCAAGTCATTTCTTCTTATTTCTTTTTCCACTTTCTCTTCCTGGGGTTTTTTGTGCGATATTTCAGTTAAAATGCATCTTTTGGAAGTCTTGTTGAGATTTTGCTGTAAGTTCTTTTTAATTCCAGGCAGTCTCATCCCTTCCAGATCTTGTTCTTTTATTCTTTTTCTCTTTTCCTGTTTTCAAAAGCTTTTGATTATCCAGAAATCTTTATTATCCTTTGATTTTTTATTTTCAGCATTAAATGCCTATTAATTTCAAAGTGGATTTTTTTCCAATTTCTTGCTTAAATCTTGCCAATTTCTTAGCTGTCAGTATAAGGAAAAGAAAAAAAAATTCCCTTTTCTCTCTCCTTCGCAGCTTAAAAATCTTCTTAGAGAACAATGTTATTGTTTTTTTTAATAGTTTCAATTCCAGGGCACTTATTTGTTGCTTTTGCAGTTTAACCCGGTCAACAAACTTTTCTTCTTATCTTCCTCCTGCACATTCTTTTCTGGTCAAGTTCTTCTTTGTGGTGGCCATTTCTGACCACCGCTACAACCGCCTTTCCGGAAAGGGATTAATGGCCAGCTGGGGAGGAGAGATGCGGCTCTCCTCAACCCTGCAGGCAGTCTCCCCCTTCTTCACCACCTCTATGGGGTGGCTTAACCCCGAAACCAGCTGGCTTGGGGTGCTCCAGTGGTGAGCATGGATTGAAGCCTCACAGAGATGAGGCTTCAGTCTGCTTCCAAAGAAGCTCAAACCAGGAGTCTGCTGAAGTCCTGTTTTTCTTTGAAGCCACAAATAACCAAGCTTAAATTATCTACTTTAGACACATTATGTGAAGATCCAGCTCTCTGGATATGAGTCTATTGCTGGGAAATGTGGAAAGGAGGGTAGAATGAAGAGAAGAAGGAATGAAGGGAAGAAACAAGGGAGTGGGAGGAGTTAAGGAGGAGGAAGAAAAGAAGAAGGAAGGAGGAGGAGGAGGAGGAGGAGGAGGAGGAGAAGAAGAAGAAGAAGAAGAAGAAGAAGAAGAAGAAGAAGAAGAAGAAGAAGAAGAAGAAAGAAGAAGAAGAAGAAGAAGAAAAAAGAGAGGAGGAGGAGAAGGAGAATGATGTACTTAGTTTCATGACAATATTTATTATTTTGTAAACATTACTGTATGGAAACAAGAAAACAAGAAAAGGAAATAATAATTCCAGGAAAGGTAGAAAGAAAGAAAGAAAGAAAGAAAGAAAAGAAAGAAAGAAAGAAAGAAAGAAAGAAAGAAAGAAAGAAAAGAAAGAAAGAAAGAAAAGAAAAGGATGGCCAGCAGCAAGATGAATAGACTGATTACAGTGGTGATGAGTGCACCGTTGGAAGACCTGAAGAACATGGAATTGGAAGGGACCTTGGAGGTCTTATCGTCCCAGCCCCTGCTCGAGCAGGAGACCCTATACTATTTTAGACAAATGGTTATCCAGTCCCTTTTTGAAAGCCTCCAGTGATGGAGCACCAACATTTTCTGAAAGCAAGCTATCCCATTGGTTGATTGATCTCACCATTAGGAAATTTCTCTTTAGCCTTAGGTCACCTGAGACTTTCAAGAAGAGACTGGACTGCCATTTGTCAGAAATGCTGTAGGGCAGGGGGACTAGATATCTCCCAAGGTCACTTCCAACTCTCTTTTTCTGTTATTATCTGTTATCTGCTTCTCTCCTTGGTTAGTTTCCATCCATTGTTTCTTGTCTTGCCTTTTGGTGCTTTGGAAAATAGTTTGAACCCGCCACCCACATCATTTTAGGAGCCCTTCAAATATTGGAACACTGCTATCATGTCTCCCCTAGTCCTCCTTTTCATTAGATTGGACAACATCCCCAATTCCTGTAACAGTTCTTCCTATGTTTAAGCCTCCAGCCCTCTAATCATTCTTGTTGCTCTTCTTTGCACTCTTTCCAGTCTCAAGTTTTATGCTTTTATCTTAAATTCTCCATAACAAAATACCTTTTTCCTTCTGCTTTCTGCTTTTAAATCCTTTCCCTCTGGAGCCAGAAATAAAAGAAAAAAAGGCAGTCTTATAATACATGTTAATGCATTATTTGAAAAAAGGCCTCCAGAATGTTTGGTTTTATACCATGAGTTAGCAGTTCCAACATAATAAAATACTGAAGATGGAAATGTTAATTTGTGCTAATGGTTAACAGCAAATTGTTAGTGTTCCAAGTTGATGCATCTCCTGAAATATTTGTTGTTGTTGTTTTTTAAAGCCATAACAGGTATTAATGAAAATGGAAACAGGTTTAATATAGCATAAAATAGAAAGAAGTGAGGTCATACTTGACACAGCATAATTGGGTAAAAAATGAAGTATTTTAAAATACTTAGGAGAGATAATTATTACTTGATAAAAAATAAAACCTCACAGTGAACTGGTAAAACTTCAATTTGACAATTTAAACAGCATTGCAAGCTGTTTGGCCCGATAGTAGCCACTTAATGATGTATATTTTAAAGATGTAGCTAAAAGATATATGAAGCCATCTCAGGACAGTTGGAAAAGTTTTTGTTTGGCCTTTATTTGAAGGGAACATAATTCACCCTTTCCAGACAGCCTGTAAGAGAATCGTCCTCTGAGTTTTGCCTGTTCTCAGATTATGCAACTCTAACCTGAGCTGAAGCATCACATACAAAGCAGATGCAAGGGTGGTTGTTGTGTTTTTTGCTTTATTTTTAATTATATGATAATGTGGAAATTGGATAGAACACATTAATGAGTGCCAGCAAAATTGAAAATGAACCAGAAATGCCACAAACATATCAGCAGCTGATTTTCCTGATTAATTGCCTCAATGGTTATTAGATCGTCTAAATTATTGAATGTTTTTGACTGACCCCTTACTACCTTATTTTTCCCAGTGGCTAATAGCTATTTTATCACAGGTAATTTTATTTATTAGATTTATAATGAACATTTATTCAAACTGGCTTTTTGTGCCTCTCTCCCTCCTTCCTTCCTTCCTTCCTTCCTTCCTTCCTTCCTTCCTTCCTTCCTTCCTTCCTTCCTTTCTTTCTTTCTTTCTTTCTTTCTTTCTTTCTTTCTTTCTTTCTTTCTTTCCTTCTTTCTTTCCTTCTTCCTTCCCTGGACAGGTCCTTGCATTTTCTTGTCAAGATTTTAGAAGTGAAATGTTTAACCATTCTATCACACTGGCTCCTTTGCTGAAATAGAAAGTCCCAAGGTCACCTAGAGAACTTCTATAACTGAGTGTGAGTCTTTCTGGAGTTCTTTCTGATCCTAATCCAACACTTTGATCACCAAACCACATTGACTCCCTTTTTAGATTGCAGCAGAGGTGGTATTCAGCAGTTTCAGACCAGTTCTGGAGAACCGGTAGCAGAAATTTTGAGTAGTTTGGAGAACTGGCAAATCCCACCTCTGACTGGTCCCGCCCCCATCTTTTCTCTGCTTCCTGAGTCCCAGCTGATTGGCTGGGTTTTCTTTTGTTGCCCTGCACAGGAGAACAGAGCTGGAAAGCAGGTTAGTGGGGTGGGGACTGAATGGGATTTTGCAGTAACCTTTCCCTGCCACACCCACCAAGCCACATGCACAGAATCGGTAGTAAAAAAGATTGAATCCCACCACTGGATTGCAGGTAGTTTTACTTTTTCCTCATTAGCTCATTTCCTGTCTCCTTTGATTATTCATTTTGTATTCTGTACAGAGAAATGAATATGGGTATATACATACTTAAAAAGCTGAAAAGTAAGAGAATAACAGAGTTAGAAGGGACCTTGAAGGTCTTCTAGTCCAACCCCATTCAGACAAATGATTGTCCCATCTCTTCTTAAATACCTCCAGCGTTGGAGCATCCACAATTTCTGAAGGCAAATCATTCTACTGATTAATTGTTCTCACTGTCAGGAAATTTCTCCTTAGTTCTAGGTTGTTTCTCTCCTTGATTTGTCTCGCATCCTTTGCTTCTTGTCCTGCCTTCAAGTACTTTGGAAAATAGCTTGCCCCCCCTTCTCTATGGCAACCCCTTAGATATTGGAATTCTGCTATCGTGTCACTCCAATCCTTCCTTTCATTAAACCAGACATATTAATCTCCTTCACCCTGCTCCAAAAAATGGCGAATACATAAGAACTCTTTAATGAACAATGGGACTACTTAGCAGGGAGACTAGTTTTATTATGATGGCAAAAGAATAAGAAAAACTCAGGAAGGCTGTGCAGTCCAAAAGTGGACTGCCATACAAGGTATTCAGCTATCTTGCAATCCCTTTAAGAAGTTATTAATAACAATATTGAAAAGAGCCAGCACTAGCAGTGAATGAGACATATAACAGTATTTTTTTTCCTTCTGTGTAAGAAAGAAGCACTAATGAGTTGAGTGGAGCACTCTGTAAAGAAGAAAAATAGGGCAAACAGATTTTAAATAAATAGCTATCTGAAGAGCTCTCTGAGACAGGAATGCAAAGGAGATTAAGGACTAATTGACATCCCCCCCCAATGGGACCTCTCTAATTTAGTTACACAAGTCTTCTGGCTTTGTCTTGGGAGATTTCTAAAAAAAAAATCCCATCTCCATTATATAATACCCACTGCAAAGTACATGCTATGAATATTTATTGATCTATGGCATGAAAAAAGAAGAAGGGACAATCTGACCCCAGGGATGTACTGTTGGCTGTAAGTTAAAAACAATGTCAGAAGAAATCAACGACCAGCCCCTCCTGTATTATTATTACCAAGAAAAGTTATAAAGATCTCCATATAGAGCCTTGGTGGTACAGTGGTCAGAGTGCAGTACTGCAGGCTACTTCAGCTGACTGCCGGCTGACTGCAATTTGGCAGTTTGAATCTCACCAGGCTCAAGTTTGACTCATCCTTCCCTCCTTCCAAGGTGCGTAAAATGAGGACCCAGATTGTTTGGGGCAATGTGCTGACTCTGTAAACCACTTAGAGAGTAAAAGCACTGTGAAGCGATGTACAAGTCTGCTATTGTTAATGTTATATAGTCACTAAAGGCCCGGTCCCACTGCACCTATGGATGCAAAGAGGATGTAAAATGATAGAAAAAGCTTGCCATCTGTTGGAAAACGCTATGCATCCGTTGTGTACTCACAGCATACATGTTTCATATGCTCTATCCATTGAGCATCCGTCCACTGTGATTTCATCTGCATAAGAAGTTTTGAGCTGCACAAAACTTTGTGAATGGATGAACCTTCCACTGCGTATGATGTACATCCACGACATATATGGGCAACAAATGTTCTATGTCCGTTATCACCCGTTAAACGTCCGCTGTATCCTCTCTGCATCCTCTGGCCATCCCCTCAACTCACACATCTGGCGGGCAGCTGAATTGGAAAAGAGGGAGGAAACAAAAGGACAGCTCGAATTCATATCTACACAGTGTTAGTAGCATAGTGAACAAAAAAGAAGAAGTGAGATAAAAGCGTATGCATTCCTTCGTATATAAAAGGATTTAAATATGACAAAAACGTTTGTAATGGGATGTATCTCGTAATATTTAGGATTCGTTTTCTCCTGGAGTTTGGTCCTTAGGGAGTAGTAGAAGGACCACCTAGCGGACAACCGATTTTTTCTAAAAAAGGGGGTGAAAATCATCTGGATCCCCTTTAGAGTATGAGTCCACGCAACCACTGGTGTGTCAGACCTCTCACCCTTGGTCGTCCTCAACATCGAATCAATTGTTCTCCTACCATGCAATGATGACCCACAACATTATGATAGCTGCAACATCCTTTCATCACCTAAGAACAAAACCTGTTCAGAAACTGTTTAAAGTTTTATACAGAAGGAGAATCGACGGAGTTGTCCAGGAGAGCTGGTGGGTCGATGATGGAATTCGTAGAGAAGAATGAAGAGAAGTTCTGGGAACTGTTACATTCAGTTGATGGTGGAGCTGAGGAATGAAGACCACCTCGTGCATTCCATCACTTCATGAGATTCCGCACCAGCCATTTTTGATGAACTTGTAGAGAATCTGAGACCTCATGGTCTATGACCAAGCCAGCACCAACTTCCCTGTCCCTACACCTGGACACAACTGGACTACGAAGGTGGCACTGACGAATTGCGGCAAACCCAGAATCCGATTTACGCTGTGTATGTGAAATTCACTCTCTGGAATATAGAGAACATGCAATATTCATGGAGGGTGCACACAACCATCCCACTATGCAGGGCAGAGAGAACGCTAAGGGCGAACACATCAGCAAGTGGTCAGAGAAGTGGTTACAGTTCAGTAGCCATCTATTGAAGAGCATAACAGTGGATGAGAGGCATCCTATTAAGTGGCCGTAGCGCAGCCAATCTGAACAGGCTGGAGAAAAACTTTGCAGAAAGGGCAACTTTCTCCACACACTCGGTGTGGACGGTCCATAGGATGGGAAGCATGTGGCCTGCCAAAGCTCCAGCCTATACTCAGGGTTCCCTTTATAAGCAAGCTACGAAAGGGCTCCTTCAGTATCATCCTCTTTGTACCCCAATTGGTTGATGCTCTGAACAAGTTAGCATAGTCATCTACATCGATGCTCCAGTCAGGCAATGGGTTCGCTTCAGATGGCCAGGTAAACAACTGCCACGTGACCTCAAGGAGGGGCGAACTAGAATCTACGCACCTCATCATGTGTAGTTCGAGGATCCTCAGACCCCCCGTACCCATGACACACAGATGTGCGCTGTCCTTGTGGGTGATGCATCCTTCTTACCTCAGAACCTTCCTCATGAAGCCATCAGTTCAAGATACCTTCAGCCATGAAGAGAGACAATCAACTACATTCCTTTCCCAGGCAAGACGGTGGTGGAGAATGCCTTGGCATCCCTGGCCAACAGGTTCCAGATCCTTCTCACCACCATGCAGCATGACCCAGAGACTGTGAGGAGCATTCTGTGGAGAGCTTAGACCGCATCCCTGCACAATCTCAATGCGCGACCGCGCACAGACCAGCGGCAGTGTTTGCAGAACAGAGCTTGTCGGACCGTCAACAAGGGACATGGGACTAATGGAGCCTAAGTGAATGGAGGCAAGGACGAACACTGATAGACAAAGATACCTTATATTAACTTTCTTGTTGAAACTTTATGACTCTATTAAATAAGACAAAATAGAACCAAGTGAAGTGTCCTTTATGCAAAGATAACACTTAACAAGTAAACAACCTGACCACTATTCTCAGCTCACTCTGAGCATGTCATTGGTCTCAGTTGTTAAGCGGGCCAGGGACTGTAGGCAGTGAACTGTGCTTGAGTGCTAGTCATGGCACCATTGGATGCTTGCTCCCGAGGGTACGAACAGGTTGGTGGTATGTTGCAAGGAAGCTCCGGGACGCTGACTCAGTCCCATGAGGTTGAGAGGCCCTTTCATCAAGGACTTGAGATTTCAGGCCCAATTCTGATGACAGATTGTCCATTGAACGGGCTTAGGCTGTGGGTGGCAGAAAGGAGGAGTGTAGTCGGGCTGTCTGGTCTGGCCAAGTGGGTGGGACCTGCATCTGTGGCATCCGATGAACGGCCTGGACTGGGAAGGCGCTGTTTTCTGCCTGTGGAAGTCTTGGTCAGTCATCACCTTGTAGGTGAGGAGCTGTTGAAAGCCGTGGAAAGGCGGTGCCCATCACCTGGGGGTGGAGAGCAGACCTGGACTGGGTAGGAGCAGCTTCAGCTGGCCTTGAGGGCTGTGCAGAAGTGCTGTGATCTTCTGCTTCCTCACCTGGTAACTGGGCCTCAGGCAGGTCCCTCAGGGTCTGGCTCACGTAGGTGACGAAGGTGTTCCGGACCGAGATGCTCTGTTCAAGTGGACCAGCTGAAGAGAGAAGTTCTGTGCTGGTCTTCATTGTGTCCCCTGATCTCCAACAGCACACTGTTGGTCCTGGCCCCCAGTCTGCCTCTCTGCCTGCATCCTCTGGAGCTGGGTGTGGGTGTGGGTTGGCCTCTGGTGGCTGCTGCTTCTTCCTCCATTTGTGACAGCAGGGCGTCATCCCCACAAGGATCCTCCAAGTGTGCCGGCATGGGAGTTCAGCTGTCGAGAGGGTCCTCTGCCATGGGCCCCTCTGAAAACACCTGCCTGGACAGGCAGCTGGCTCCTAGCTGAAAGAGGACTGCTGTCTGTGGCTGTCTGAGGGAGAGGGCTCATGCAGGGGCTGCTCCTCGTGGCGGATCTCACCCTCCAGGAAACTGCACTTGGCCCATGACGTACATCTCCGGGTCAGTGAGCTTGACGCGGCCTGCCGGATTTCTTAAGGTGTAACTGCCATACCAGGTGTGCATGTGCTTCCGACTATCCTAGGAGTTACTTCTGCAGGTACTCCAGCTCTCTGCCTTGTCTCTCCAACGCTGCCTGCTTCCCCTTGGTTCCTGATACAGTCCTGTGGCCCTTTCTTCAGAGGTACTCATTCTCCCTCAGCCATTCCAGCACCTCATCCTCATGCTCCTTGGAAATTTTGTACTGTTTCCTCTCTCCCTTCTCCTTCCCTTGCCTCTTCCTCCCTCTGGCAGGGGCTTCAGCAGGGCCTTCAGGGCTTGAGTAGCAGGCCGCTTCAGGGGCTTGAGGCAGCAGGGCTTCAGGGGCTTGAGCAGCAGGGCCTTCAAGCAGCAGGAGCTTTGAGGGCTTGGGGCTGGTCCACCACAGCAGCACAACAGCAGCAGCAGGCAGCAGCACAGCAGCAGCTTCAGAGTCAGTCCAGGGGTGGGATGCTGGGTTGCTGCCCTTCTTCACTTTGCCAGGGCTTGCACAAGTAGACACAGGCTTCCTCTTCTTGCCTGGCTGAGCGAACCATGGTGTTCCTGCAAGCATGTAAAATGTGGCAGCACGTCTTTCCCCTGTATGCTGACTGCGTGCGTGCTGCATCCTTTTATATCCGCGGAGCTGATGCAATTCATACTGCCCGCATGCGCAGTGAACGCTTTGCATCTGATATACATCCACGCGGCATCCCCTTTGTTTCCTATAGGTGTATTTATACACATATATAGGTAATGCTCAACTTACAACACTTCATTTAGTGTCCATTCAAAGTCACAACGGCTAGATAAAGTGGCTTTTAACTATTTTTCACAATTACAACATTTGCAGAATCCCCCATGGTCAGGTAATCAAAATTCAGGTGTTTGGCAACTGTTTCATATTTATGATGGTTGCTTTGTCCCAGGGTCATGTGATCATCTTTTGCGACCTTCCGACAAGCAAAATCAATGAGGAAGTGAAATTCACTTAACAACTATGGCCAGAAATATAAAATGGGGCAAAACTCACTTGACAAATGTCTCACTTAGCAACAGAAATTTGGGGCTCAATTGTGGATAGAAGTTGAGGACTACCTGTACATAGAGGTATTCATAAAGAGCGAAAATTAACTCAGGCTTCCATCCTTCCGAGGTCAGTAAATTGAGGACCCAGATTGTTGGGGCAATATGCCGACTGTAAACCCCTTCGAGAGGGCTGTAAAATACTATGAAGTAGTATATAAGTGCTTTTGCTATTTATTTATTTCCCCTATTAAGTGACTCTGGGTGGCTTAAAAATGATCAAAACAGGCAAAAAAAAAATTAAAACTTTAAAACAATGTAATCATTAAAACAGTATAATGATATAATGAATCATATGATGATATAAATGAATTATATCATGGGTCGCCAACCTTTTAGACCTCAGGGACCACCAAACTCATCATTTTAAATCCCGCAGACCAGAGACCTTTGGGAAATCCCAAAAAAAGTCTTCAGGAAAATCCCCCATCCCATTTTCCTACCAATGGATCATTCTTTATATGGGATCACATGATACCGTCTCCAGCTCCATTCTCAGGGGGAGAGAGAGAAAGAGACTTTTGGCTTTTGGCAAGGAAAGCAGCAGAAGTCATTCTTTCTCTCCCCCAAACTTCACCAGAAATGAGTCTTTGCCGGTACAGTCTCTTGGAGCAGGATGCCTTGCAGGGTCCCAAAGAATAATTTCTGGTGGAGTTTGGGGGAGAGAAAGAAAGAGTTTTGCTGCTTTACTTATGTGGAGCCAAAAGCAGAAGAAGAAAGAAGTAGAAAGAATCAGACCGGTGGCCGGGCCAGCCGCCTGGTGCGAGTGGGGCAAGTTCCCTCCCTCCACCTTTTTCCCCCCTCCCCTCACTACCTTGTGGTTTTTTGCAATGCAAGTGACACAAGCCTTGTGTTCCCATGGGACATGTGGGCGGTGCAGCCTTGTGTTCCAACATAGCGTGGATTAATTACTTTGGGGGGTGCTTTAGGGGTGACATTTCTCTGCAGACTACCAAAATTTTCTCACGGACCACCAGTGATCCCCAACCCACTGGTTGGCGACCACTGAATTATATAATTCTATAAAGAAGTAATGAAAGTATGATAAAGTTGACAGACACCCCAAACCTTAAAATAAGAATCCACCCAACCATAAATCTGGAGATAAGCTTGGAAACCTCTCTGATATTGGTATCAAGAAAGCTTAAAGTACCAAAGTCTTTGAATCAGATGCAAATGCACCACTTTGCAAACGAAAACAACAGATGCCAACTAATCACTCTGTCTTGCTCCAATAACACTGATAAATGAATCTTCTAAACAACCCTTTGTAGAAACATCTGACAATGCCAGATTAGTCAGCTCTATGAAATTACCAGTAATTAAACAACTAATACCAGTAACACACCATGGTTTTTTGAACAATACAGTCAAGACTTGTGAGCAGAAGTGAAAAATGCATTTCTTCACAGTTCTTAGTCTGTGAAATAAATATATGATAGCAGCCCTTCTGTTCCACCTGGAAATCATATCAATAGTTGGATGAGCCACTCAGCTGCCATAGCACAAGGTATTTGGTTGCAAGTAGAGATAGAGTGAATTGTGTTCGATAAAGATCTTTTAGAGACCTGATGGACTTTGCCATGGCAATATTATTACTGGGTTCAGACCACAGTTATCTTTTTTCAGATACTGGCAGGCAGAGATAATCACATTCTCTCACTTTGTGGCTCAGAGATAGGATGTGATGGCATTGAACTGATAGTGGACCCTACAATAGGTAAGGAACACATTTGCAGAAAAAGAGATTGAAATTGAGATTGAAATGAAGAGATACGAAGAGAAAACAAGTCTATAAGAACTGATGTTGTCCTTTCCTGGAATGTAGTGGAGCTGACTGTGAGATGCTGAGGGATAATAAAATATATTAATTCAAGAGCCTTTTGCATGAAGTAGATTCCATAAAGCAAATTGGTCAATGAGGTAGATGTAACCATTCTGGATAAGGGACTAGGAAACTGGACTAATGGTAAAACAAAGGATCCTCTCTCAACTCAAGTATTATTTATATATTTACTTTATATCATTTTTATTTGTTTTAGGACTGTAAACTACCCAGGTTTCCTTGAGGTTAGATGGGTGGCCTATAAATGTAAATAAATAAATAAATGCATAAATGCATAAATGCATAAATGCATAAACGCATAAATAAATAAATAAATAAATAAATAAATAAATAAATAAATAAATAAATAAATAAATAAATAAATAATGAATGAATGAATGAATGAATGAATGAATGAATGAATGAATGAATCAATAAATAAACCTTCGAGACCCTTCAATTGAGACAACCTATATTGATCTGATTGCAAGCACCATTATGTATCCATCTATCCAGTGCTGGGATTCAATTTTTTTTACTATTGATTCTGTGGGTGTGGCTTGGTGGGCATGGCAGGGGAAGGATNGATACTGTAAAATCTCCATTCCCACCCCACTCCAGGGGAAGGTTACTGCAAAATCCCGTTCCCTTCCCACCACACTAATCTGCTTTCCAGTTCTGTTCTCCTGTTCAGGGCAACAAAAGAAGACCCAGCTAATCAGCTGGGACTCAGGAGTTAGAGAATAGATGGGAGCAGGGCCACTCAGAGGAGGGATTTATTTAGCATATGGCATACAGGGCCAGGGAGTCTGCAATATTTACACACAGTAGAAATTCTGGCAGCCAACAACCACTAGTCAAGACCACCTGGCCCAGCAACACTTTAGAGGAAGACAGATCATTCAAGACTTTCCTTCCGTTGATCGCATCCAGGTAGATCCAACATAGGCTTTTTCTTCTCATGCAGAACCCAGCTAGCACTTCCCACCACTGAAATGGCAGTACCTATTTATCTATTTGCAGATGGTATGCTTTCACACTGCTAAGTGACTAGGAGCTACAGACAAATGACAGGAGCTCACTCCATCCTGCAATATTGGGCTCGAACCATTGGAGCACCAATCATTTCTGGCCAACAGATTCAATCTCATTAAGCCACTGCTCCACTATGTCCCCTATTATTACTTCTTCTTCATAGCGGGGTTTTTGGGTTTTTTTGCATAAACTGAAATTGGGATTTAGGGTTGAGTGTAGATACCATGGGATTGCCTTTTGTGACATTTTCAGTGTCTAGATCTGGAACGGAAGTCACTCTGTTAAGGCCCTGTCACACTGCCCAATGGATGAAAAACGTTAGTAAAAAGGACACAACGGACAAGCAAAATGTTCCATCCGTTGTTATCCGCTCTCAAAAGGGGCAAAAATTTGCATAACCGGAGCGGATAACATGGAAAGGAACAGACGCTGGGAGGACGCAGAGTGGATGGAAAGCGGATGTGGAACGGAAGCCTAGTGGATGGAAGCGGATGGGAGTTGATGGCACATCCGCTCAGGCTTCCGGGGGACCTCAGCAAAGCGGACGCAGAACGGATACAGCGGATGCAGAGCAGAAGCTTAGCGGATGCACACGGATGAAGCGGATGCAGAGGCGGAAGCCTAGCGGATGCACACGGAAGCCGAGTGTTAATTGCGCATACAGGGGGATGCATTGCGTAAGCCCGCGGATATAAAGGGAAGCAGCTCCCAAGCAGATCACCATTCGGAGGAAAGACCTGCTGCCGGCACGGATTGACTGCCTCCCTGCCCTGCCTGCATGCCTGACTGCAAGCCTTCCTGCAAGCCTTGCTGCCAGCCTGCCTCCCAGCCTGCCTCCAAGCCTGCCTCCCAGCCTGCCTCTCAGCCTCCTAGCCAGCCTCCCTGCCAGCCTTGCTCTCTGCCTGCCTGCCAGCCTTGCTGCCAGCCTTGTTTCCAGCCTCCCTGCCATCCAGTCTGCCTGCCAGCCTTGGTGCCTGCCTGCCTGCCTGCCTTCCTGCCAGCCTTGGTGCCTGCCAGCCTGCCAGCCTTCATGCCTGGCTGCCTCCCAGCCTTCCTGCCAGCCTTGGTGCCAGCCTTCCTGCCAGCCTTGGTGCCTGCCAGCCTCCCTGCCAGCCGCAACCCCACAACCATGGGGAAGAAGCGAAAGCCTCAGCAACCTGCCGCCATCCATGGCAAGAGGGACAGGGCACCCTCTCGCCCTCTGTCCCTGACTCTGCTTCTGCTGGGGCTTCTGCTGCTCGGGCTCGCTCTTCTGGTGCTGGAGCTTCTGCTGAAGCTGCTCCTGGCAGTGGTGCTTCTGCTGGTGCTTACTCTCCTGAAGCTGCTCCTGGCGGTGGTGCTTCTGCTGGTGCTTACTCTGCTGAATGCTCCTGGTGCTGCTGGTCCTGCTGGTCCTGCCTCGTGCTCCTGGACTTGCTCGTACAGCTCGTACTGCTCATGCTCCTGGTCCTGCTCGTCCTGCTCATCCTGCTCGTGCTTCCTGGTCCTGCTCGTGCTCCTGGTCTTGCTGGAGCTGCTGGTGCTTACTCTGCTGCTGGTGATCCTGGTCCTGCTGGTGCTGTGGTGCTGCTGGTGCTGCTGGTGCTGCTGGTGCTGCATCCTGCTGGTGCTGCTGGTGCTGGTGGTGCTGGTGCTGGTGCTGGTGCTGCTGCTGCTGCTGCTGATCCTGCTGGTGATGCTTGCTGCTGCTGCTGATCGATGATGATGGTGATCCTGCTGCTGCTGGTGGTGATGATGATGATTATGATCCTGTGCTGCTGATGATGATGATGATATATGATCCTGCTGGTGATGATGATGATCCTGCTGGTGCTGCTGCTGCTGGTGTGTGGAGGAGCAGCCCTACTACCTGGGAGCCCCTCTGATGAGGGCCCATCTGGTCTGCCAAAGGGAGGAAGAGGCGTATGTGACAACGGGAGAGGAGGCAATACTCCATTGAGGAGGAACATGAGGATGAGGTGCTGGAGTGGCTGAGAGAGAATGGCTATCTGTGGCGGAAGGGACACTGGCAGTACAAGGACACCAAAAGGAAGCAGACTGCTTGGAGAGAGAAGGCGGAGAGTATGGGCTACACTTCAGAGGTGCTCCTCGGATGTGGAAGCACATGCACACCTGGTACGGAAGCTGCACCGTCAAGAAATCTGGCCAGGCGCGGTTAAGCTGATGGACAGAGTGACCTACGTCATGGCCAGGTGCAACTTCCTGGAGGGTAGAGATCTGCCACCGAGGAGCACCAGCAGCCCCTCTCACTACCTCTCTCTCCAGCAGCCTGCTGAGAGCTAGTCCTCTTCCGGCCGAGAGTCAGTCCCTGTCTCCAGGCAGGATTCTGTGGAGAATGCCACAGCGGAGAACCCGCGGACAGGTATTGTAAACCATTGTGGAGTGCGTGGAGGAATCCCTGGTGCGGTGGAAAAGGAGACGGTATGTCCAACAAGCTGTACCCGCATCCACCCCCCGCCTCCACCTCCACAGAAAGACAGAGAGCAGACAGCAGGAGGGGCAGAGCCACACTGTCCTGCTGGAGATCAGGGAACCATCCGGAGCAGCATAGATCTCCTCTCTCAGCTGGTCCTGTCAACCAGGCCCTGAGGGACATTGGTGGAACCCCAGTACAGGTGGTGAAGGACCGGATCACGAGCTGCTTCACAACCCTCGCAGATCCAGAGAACCTGCCCCACCCAGTCCAGGTCTTCTCCTCCACCCCAGGTGATGTCCCTCCCATTCCAAGGCTTTCCACCAGCCCCTCACCTACCAGGGCTACGGCTACCAGGAGGTCCAGCAGCATGCAAGAAGCCCTTCCCAGTCCAGAGCACAGAGTATCGGGCGACACCGTTGCCACTGGGTCCACGTGATGCCACCGATGCCACCCACGCAATGATGCCACACGACGACAGCGATGCCACCCACGCCACCGATGCACCAATGCCAGTCCTCACCCAGCTGCAGACCAGACAGCCCCACTACACTGCTTCCTTCCTCCACCCCACAGCCAAGCCGGTGCTCAAGTACATCTGTCCTCGGTACTGGGGCTGACGACCAGATGGCATGGAGGAAGGAGCTCTCAACATCACGGGGATGAGCCAGCTGTCCGAGAGCTTCCTCAACACACGTCACCTGTTGTCCTCTCGGGGCAGGAACCCAGCTGGTGGCTTCAAGCCAGCACCCAGCACAGCCACCTCCACAGCACCTGGACCTTCACCCCTGAGACGGCACACCTCCAAGTGACCAGAAGAAGTGCCAGAGACTTGGCCGGCTGGCTACCTGTGGACTTTATTTGGACACTTGACTTGGTACATTTTTCTTTCACAGCTTCTGTTGTTAATAAAGTCTATCTTTGATTCACACACTTGCTTCATTTCTTTTTTTTTAATAAAGTCGTGGTGGGAAACTTTTAGAAATGGTTTAAGCCTTTGCATGCTTGTGGGATGGGTTAAGATAGCAGTGGGGTGGGCAGGGATACCTGTGGAATGAGCAGGGATACCTTTGGGATGGGTAATAGCTGTGGGATAAGTAAACCTCCAGTGCAAGCATAGTGGGACTGTATGGTCCACCCTCCCAGGGTGCCATACCTATGGCCCTTCATTATCAATACTAATGTAATCATTGATCCACACATGTCAACATAAACAACAACTCTTTATTAAATGCCCTGTTCATTGTAGGCCCACCCAACATACATGCCCCAATCTCATCTGTGTGATGAGACAGGCTGAAGAAGCATCCATTAATCATCGATCATCCTGTCTTGCCACTCCACTGCTCCACTGGGGAGTTGTGATCAGTGTTTCAGGAGGTTGCGTGCTTCTTCCCTTCACGTGAGGCTCTGTTGGGGCCTTGCAGATCCTCAGTGGTCTATCAGGTTTTGCCCTTGCCTCCATTCCCAGGCTCCATGTCCCCATTGCCTTGTTGGAGGTCCACTAGCCTGTTCTGCAAGACTGGGTAGTGGGTGCGCATGAGATTGTGCAGAATGCAGCAAGCTTCCACGATCGCTCCTCACGGGTCTGTGGGCGATACTGCATGGTGGTGAGAAGTACCTGGAACCTGTTGGCCAGGATGCAAAGGCGTTCTCCACCACCGCACTTGCCCTGGACAGCCTGTAATTGAAGATCCTCTCTTCACAGGTGAGGAGTCTGGAGGTGTAGGGCTTCATGAGGTACGTTCTGAGGGAGAAGGCATCATCCCCCACGATGAAGTCGGGCACATCTTGTGTGTCATTGGGTAGGGGGTCTGGACCTGGAAAACCCATGATGAGGTTGCGTTCCAGCCCACCTTGAGGTCACTGGCGTTGTATACCTGGCGTGAACATGAGCCGTTGCCTGAAGCATCGATGTACATTGAACTTGTAGTCAGCATCGACCATGGCAAAGACGACAATGCTGAAGGAGCCCTTGGAGTTGAAATCAGTGGAACCCGACTTGGCTGGAGCTTTGCAGGCCATGTGCTTTGCCATCTATGGCTCCAACGTTGTGGGAAGTTCCAGCTTCTGATACCACTGCTCTGGCAACTTTCTTCCAGCCTCTTCAGTGGAGGGGCACTGGAGGAGCTCCTCCAGGTATTCTTCGATGATGGCCTGCACCACTTCTCTGACCACAATGCTGATGGTGTTGTTGTGGCACCTCCCCGTACTGCATGCTCCTGTAGGTGGTCCCTGGAGGCCAGGTGGCACAGAGTCAGTGCCACCTTGAAACCGAGGGTCTAGGCTGGGCTGGAAGTTGGTGTTTTGCCTTGGGTCAACTGGGTGTCAAGCCGCTGCACAATCGTCAAACATGGCTGGAGGCATCTCTATGAAGTTCTGGAATGCAATGAGGGTCTTCGTTCCTGAGTCCACCATCAGCTTGTTGTACAGTCTGTACTCTGCTCTTCTCCATCCATCTTCAGACCCAGATGCTTCTTGGTCGCCTCTTATTCTTCCCCTAGTAGAGTTCACAGAGCCTGTTAGATGGCTCTCGCACTGTTGCAGAAGGCTGGTGGCTCCCAAAAGGACTGTGTTACAAATCCAACGGTGGACATGACTGGATGCTGTGGAAGAGCAAGAGTCAGATGAAGGCTGCATAGGTCTGCACACTGGGCTGCTGGTCTGAAAGTGAGATCCAGATGAGTTGCTCCCCCGTTTTATAGGCAGTATAGGTTTTCCCCTAGGTATCCCTTTGCATCCTCTAGGCATTCTCTAGACATCCTTAATATCCAAGATAGTCCCCTCTGGAACGTTTTTTCCATTTTAAATGCTTTGTTTCCATGCTGCATCCGCTAGGCATCCGTTCTGCATCCGTTCCACATCTGTTCTGCTTTGTCCCTGCGTCCGAGCGGATGCGAGTTGCACGGATGCGCAGCGGATGCGTAGCGGATATAGCGGATGCGTAACGGATGCCTTGCGGGTGCAGAACAGACGCATTGGATACATTTTCTGCTCAAAAGTTTTCAGCAGTTCAAAACTTTCTGAGCAGATGAAACGTCAATAAATGGATGCTGGACGGATAGAGAGGAAGCAAAACAGAGGCAGTGAGTATAGAACGGATACATCGCATTAACCAACGGATAGCAAGTGTTTTTGTCCGTTTACATCCTCTTTCTATCCATTGGTGCAGTGTGACAGGGGCTTTACATGTCATGGGTAGGTGGAAACAAAATGTGAAAATTGAGAAAAAGTAACTGGGCCTCCAATTTGGATACCCCAAAATAAATAAATGTGGTGAAAGTTGGTGAATATTTGTTTAATTCAACATATAGTTTAAGCTTGTGTCTATTCATATGTTCATATGGAAAAGGAATGAATAATGAAGTGAAGGTGATTGGAATATTTATAAAGGAATTAAGAATTGAGAGAATTAAGAAAGGATACAAAAGTGAGAAAAATGGGACAGACCCTTTTTTTGCAGCATTCAGAGTGGATTTTGGGGAAAAAAGGACATGGAAGAATTGAAAAGTGGAAGATAACTAAACTGAATGTAGAATGTTAGAGTATTTGCAACATGACTGCTATTATGAGACAACCCAGGAGGATAACACAGCACACTGAGACAGACATTTAACAGTGGTTTATATACAATAGTTATATATAGACATATATAAGGTTCGCAAAATACCTTACAAGCAATCTTTCCTCTTCTTAACACCACACAGAAAACTCTGAAATGAATACCAGACACAAAGAGAGAGGACACACCTTCTAATAGCTGCCCTTATATAAACATCTCTTAAAGGGGTAGAACCCAACCCCAGTCTTAAAGGAGCAATACTAATGCTGATTTATCTTTGTTGCATCAGCCCATATTACATCAGCTTCACTGCTTGTCGCTGTTAAATCCCAAGACCTTAACATTGAAGAATTGCTGGAAGTAAGAATTAGATATGAATAGGAGCCATAAAACAGATTAATATTCAGACAGAGTGAATGAAAAGTAGATATACAAGTAGCGCTGATTGGGATTAGATGCTATTTGGGTGAACAGAATGAAAATAATTAGATTCCAGAGTGACACAGAAGAATGTAAGAGATCAATTCATAAAATGATGAGCTGGAAGAAGCTGAGTATGTGGCAAAATACACATACAAGAACCATTGCTGCCAATGTGAGTATGAAAGAAATATATTCCATAATATGAATAATACATGAAAGGGGAATTGTTGGGCTGGACAGGACAAAGGGGAGTCTGTCCCAGGGAAGCTGAAGGTTGTATCTTACAACACTGAATCCTTTTGTTTTTCTGCTAAGAGTTTCTCCAATATTTTTCATTTGTCTTTTTACTAGCCATGGTGACACAGTGGTTAGAGTGCAGTACTGCGGGCTACTTCTGCTGACTGACTGCAATTTGGCAGTTCAAATTCCACCAGGCTCAAGGTTGACTCAGTCTTCCATCCTTCCAAGGTGGGTAAAATGAGGACCCAGACTGTTGGGGCAATATGCTGACTCTGTAAACTGCTTAGAGAGGGCTGTAAAGCACTGTAAAGTAGTACACAGTGGAACCTCAGATCACGACCGTAGTCTCATCCAGGACTTCAGTTGCAACCTGATTTGGCCATGAACAGAAGCTAGACTGGCTGAGCATGCACCTACAATTTTGCGCATGCACAGAAGGGGGAAATCGCCAGGGCAGGGAAAATCGCCATGACTATATTCGATCAACATGTGAGGATCTGTTCACGACCAGAAGCAACAATTTCCCCCAATTTTTGGTTGCCACCTGATTTGGTCATGAACAGAAGCATTCATGACTGTATAAATCTAAGTGCTAGTGCTAGTGCTGCTAGTTGAAGATGTTTATGGCCCTTCTGTCTCCAACAATTTTCGACTTGAGTGAAGTTTTATGCAAAAGTAACAAGTTTTGAATTATAGCCCCTGTGGAGCTGAAGGGCATCTTTTAAACAGAAAGGAAGTAGGAACTCTGACTGGCAGGAGTTTCCCTAGGAGGCTGTCAACTCGTAAAGCATTCCTGGCTTGCTCTCGAGTTGCCATAAGAAGGAGGGTGGGAGATCTGATGGAGCAATTCCTTACTATGATCAGAAGCACATTCCACGCATACCTTTCTCCAGATTGTGTCTCAAGTTATCAAGCCCAGCTAGAGAGGCAGGTTTTCCACACCCTGCGTAAGTACTTTTTTGGAGGATATGATTTATGACACACTCTGAGAGGAGGGGGAAAACAGGGTCATAGGTGAACAGTAAATTACGTAGGGCAGAGCCGGCTGCACTTGAGAAAAGTGCTGACATGTTGCTCCTGATAAACAATTGGATTTCTTTTGAAACTTGGCTCAAGGCTCATGAATTAATTAGAGCATCTGTCGGAACCCTGACAGAGGCATTCTGTCACCCTACCCAATTCTAAGAGAATAAATCATGCAAAGAATGTAGTCAAAGACTTACAGTCTTGAAGAGATGATACTGTATGTTTATGAATAGCGCAGTAGTTAGAATGCAGTATTGTAGGCTAATTCTGCCACCTGTTAGCAGTTCGATTCTCTCTGGCTAAAGGTTGACTCAGCCTTCCATCCTTCCAAGGTCAGTAAAATGAGGACTCAGATTGTTGGGGGTAATATGCTGACTCTGTAAACCACTTAGAGAGGGCTGGGGGAAAAAAACTATGGAGTAGTATATAAATCTTAATGCTATTGCTATTATGTGGTCATGATTTAAAGCTGAGCTTTAGTAACTATGATGGCTTTTTTTTTTTTTTTTGCATTTCCATTTGGACTTGATGTTGTGNTTTTTTTTTTTTTTTGCATTTCCATTTGGACTTGATGTTGTGTGTTTTCTTCCTTTACTTTTTGTAGAAGAAATAAAAAATAAAAAGGCTAAATAAGGATCATCCAGCAAAGAGGATAGAAGCAAAAAGAGAAGTGATGAAATTGTTAGAGAGGAAGCCGAAGTCAGAGAATGCCATTTAAGTGCATTTATTGAGATTGGTAAAAGAATTATTACCAGTTGTGGACTGAAGTTTAAAGGAATGCTCTAAACTTGTAAATACATTAGAACAAAGAATCAGGCTAAGAAAATATCTCCAACAACTTGTCACCAAGGAGTTAGACTCCAGAATCCTTTTGTCTGATACTACATGGCCTGTGAAAAAAGCTTATAATTTCTCTTCTTACAGGGTTCAGATCAGAGGTGGTATTCAGCCAGGTTCTGGAGAACCAGTAGCAGAAATTTTGAGTAGTTTGAAGAACTAGTTAATACCACCTCCATTTGGTCCCACCCCCATCTATTCACTGCCTTCTAAGTCCCAGCTGATTGGAGTCCCAGCTGATTGGCTGGGTCTTATTTTATTGCCCAGCACAGAAGAACAGAGCTGGAAAGCAGGTTAGTGGGGTAGATATTATATAGTATCCTTCCTCTGGAGTGGGATGGAAATGGGGATTTTGCAGTATGCTTCCCCTGCCATGCCCACCAAGCCACGCCCACCAAGCCACACCCACAGAACCAGTAGAAATTTTTTTGAAAACCACAACTGGTTCAAATTTTTGTAACAAGAATACATTTTGCATGCCAATTTATAACTATTAGAAATTAAATATAAACTCCCTGTTTACTTATTCCCAATGCAATATGTTCTTTCTCGCTCTGCTCACATGCTGACCAAACATCATGATTCAACTGGACGGAGAAGATAGAAGGTGGAAATTAATAGTATTTTTTTTAAAGAAGAACACCCTGACTTTCAAAGGAAAGGTATGTATAATGAGTGGAAGTGTGGAAAACAGAAAGAAGAAAAAAGAATGGTTCTTCCATCTCCTGAAATAGGTCAAGAAAGTGGTCTTCTTTTAAAAATAGATAGAAGTAGGTGTTTAGGTTAGTTAAGGCATGTCTAGTGAGAAAAACAGTGTACCAAACAAACATATGCTTTTGTCGTATACATTCTTTCTCATAAATAGTTAAATGAAAACCAGGGTGAATTTTCAGAATGTACACAAAGAAGTAGAATGAAGAAAGGTGTCCATCAGTAGCCCTGGGGGAGAAATGCATTAGCCTCAGAATAGTAGATTTCAAAAGGTCAGGATTCTTCGGAAAATCAGCATGTCAGGCATCTGGGTCTAGGACACGAGAGTCAAATTTGCTGGGTCATGTTGCTGTCATGTGAAGTTTCATGATGTTTTTCCCATTTGTGGAGCTGGGATGGCCATGATGTGCATGTGACACATCCGGCCCGCAGGCCAGCAGTTTGACACACCTGGTCTAGGATAACTTGCTGCACCCAAACTCACTGAAGCAAACTTGCATCAGCCAACTTGCCATGGCCAACTCACTGCAGCCAGCTGCAGTGACGTGACAACTCACAAGAAGACAATTCAATGCTGCATTAATCACTTCATTCACTTTTATTATTAGTGTCCGTGCTTTCATTGAAATTATTGTAACTTTGGTATTTCTAGGATGACTTTTTAATTTTATTCTTTTTAGATATGGTTCTGTTGGAATTCATTTAACTTTTGTATCTGTTGAATTGTTTAGCAGTCCTGTGATGAGTTGGCCATGGTGAGTTCACCACAGTGAATTGGCCATGATGAGTTGGCTGTGCCGAGTTGGCCATGGTGAGTTGGACGCAGCAAATTGGGCATGGTGAGTTGAATGCAGCAAATTGGCCATGGTGAGTTGTCACATTCTGCAGCCACTTTATTTATTTATTTGTTTGTTTGTTTACATTTAGATAAAATTGCAAGAGATAAAAATACAAAATATGAAATCTAAAATCTAAAATATTACAAACATATGTGTAAATTACAAATATGATTTTTTTTGCTTCATTTGTCATAGCCAGGAAATCAGTAGTTTCCATTATAGACTATATTTTGGCACTCTGATGCAAAATGTTGGATAGCTTATTTTTCAGCCCCACAGTCATAATTTGGTGATAGTATCGCCCACTTATAGAGGATATCTGCCCATCTACCATAGCCAGTGTGAATTTGGTTCAGTGTTGTCCACATTGCACACAGCTGGTCAAATCAAAATGGGTTTTCCAGGTTTTTCAGTAGCAAACGAAGTAGGGAAAGATACATGGTTCAGGACAAAATGTATTAGTTGGATTCAAGAGCTTAAGAGAACTTTATTTGTGGATCTTCTATCATTATATCTCCACAACAAAGAGGTAGAATGGGTTGAGAAAGTGTATCTGGTCCAAAACTAGGTTATATGCTCGTGATATGGTGCAACAATGGAGGGGAACAATCATGTCCGCGTTCCCTTTGAGGTCTTTCTCCATGTGCATCAAT
>BHFT01027548.1:0-13930 GCA_004320025.1 Laticauda laticaudata
GGATAAGTTAGATTTGGCTCGCGCGGAGTTAGATCCAATTCTCCAGATCCCTTCCATGGTCATAACCCCTCCTTCCAGAGACCGCAGTCAAGCGTAATTCATGTATTTGCTATCCAAATATAACTGGATATACGAGCCATCCAACCAGTAACGGATCAATCAACGAGGACAAAGTTTTTATTCACAATCTTTTCGTTGTGCAAAAAAAAAAAAAAAATATCGGGTGGGTTGGGGGTGGAGAGCAATATTAGATTTGAAACGTCTCCACTGTTTCTTCAGTTATATCACCAATTTAAAATGCACACCCCTCTAATTGAATATTAGGGGACGTGCTCATGCCCATGAAATTGACGAGAGGCGTACTGGACATTGATATCGGCCCTTCCATTTATAAATTTCTGAGATTCTGGCTACAATAACCACCCATTTTGAATTTGTGGCACCTTCCATTCGGATTTAGTCCTCCTCCCCCAGGACCTTTAGCAAGGTCCCCCCCCATAGCGGTGAGAGGGCCCACCTCAGGAACATCCCGGTACGCCTCCAGCGCTTATCTTGACGATACTTTGATTTTTCTCCTTCTGCCTCATCAGGCATTCATAGACACTCAGCAAACACATTACTATCCGACATAGAGGCATGGCTTCTTAATAATTGGAAGAGAGTTCAATTAACTTCCATCGACTCAGATAAATCCCATTAGAGGGGCGATCATCGTGAAAGGCAAGGTTTATCTGTCACCAGATTAGACTAAAAGCCATTCAAAAATTGGTCTAAGGAGATCCAGGTTGCTGAAGAAGGTTGCCTTTAATGGACCCTTCAAAAATTGTTGGGCAAAATGATCCTCGTTGCTGATATTCTATTTTTTGGGGCTGCCTGCAACTAGATCCCGTTCGCAGTTCGCGCTCCCTGTCATCCGTACCAGTATCGTCCGAAGCAACACTCCAAAACACCAAAGTCAGCCGGTTCACCCAAAGGTTCTTCCTCTGTGGTCCAAACCGATTATCAACAGAGGCTGTCCACGTTCAAGGGAGCCACAAAAAGCTTCACCACATCTCCAAGTAATGCCAGTCTGTTTGCGGATGGGAGCTCACGTTCAGTCGCTCTCAACCCAAGGCAAAGATGGTCTGAACAGGACAGTCGTGGCAGCATAAACTGGCTGGAATTTCACACAATACATCTGGCCCTTTGCAACTTCTTCCCCAGAATGCGGTTCAGCACATAATGATAACTGACAGACAATGTAACAGTAAAGCTCACATAAAACCAAGCAGGGGGAGCACACCAATCGAAGCAGCTAATCGGGAGGTGAGTGCCTGGTCCGCTGGGCAGAGAACCAACATACTTTCCATCAAGGCAGACACATTTAGTGTCTGTCAAATGCACAGGCAGATTGGCTAAGCAGGGCCACCATAGATCAATCAAAGTGGCGCTTCCACCCATCTCTGTTTCGAAGACGCGGCATGACATGTTGGCAGCGGGTGGACCTACTTGTTTCCCTCTCAACTCTCAGCTCCCAGATTTTTTCCAGGTACCCATCCCAAGGGGTGGAGAATTTCAACCGCTCCAACTGTAGTGGCCTCGGGTTCCTGCATGTATTCCCTCACTTCTGCTGGTTCATCGAGATCAGATTGTATTACTCAATGAGAGCAGAATACCGTCTGTAGTAGCAAAGCTCACGGGCCAGATGGGCCTCATGGTTCAGCAGACTTCCGCAGTTCTTGGAGCTCCCCGCTGAAGGGAATTTAGTCAAAATCGCATTTAGGAATGGACCGTCTGGAGGTTGAGCGGCTGATGGTTTGAAGGCGGAAAGCTCTCCAATAGGTTATCAACACTATCCTAGCTGCCAGGACACCCCGTCCAACAATTCGATTTAACAACGCCAATGGTTCCACCTTCTGCAAAAGGGTGTAGTAAGTTTCCAAATTGATCCCTGCCTCTCCCTCTGTCGCTCAGATCTAGAGTCAAGTTTTTACAGGTGGATTGATTAAGGGGTGTCACTCAAAGCAGGTGGCGGCCTTGGCATCAGTTTCACTTGCAAGGGCCTCCGTTCTGCTGTTCCATATCCATCCAGTACAGTGGAGGTTTTCCTCGAGAGCCTCTAATTTTACGGCCCTCTAGCAGTGCACTTGTATCCCATCTGGGACCTTTATCAAGGTCCTTGTGGCTCTGACTAAGGGACCTTTTTGAAACCTTTGAAAACGTCAAGTCTCCACTTCTTAGTACAAAGCATGAGTTTTCCGTAGCGATCACTTTCGCTTGTTCGTGTTTCAAAATGCAGCCTTGTCCATCAGACGCTCTATAGGATTGCTCGGCTGACCACGATGATCTCATATAGTCTTCACTTCTCATCAATTTATGCCCTGAAGGTCAATTTTGGCCTTTTCATAGACACAAGAGCTTACTTTCTTCCAATTTTTGCCCAGTCCATCACAGGGGATGGAGTGACAACTAGCATAAGTGATGTGAGGCGTTGCACTGTGAATCTGATAGCAAGAGTACAGCGGTTTTTAGGAAATTGGAGGTTATTTGTGTTCTTTTCAGCCCCAATACCCAAGGTTGCAGTAGGTCTCTCCATTACAATAGCCGTGGATAAGAGTGCAATAGCAAAAAGCATATCAGGACCCAATCTTCTGCAGTTGCCTAAAGGCAAACAGCTCATTCAACAAGGAGTGCAGCAACTTCGGGCAGCATGGTCACACAAAGCTATCAATAAACTGAAATCTGTCGGGCCGCGGCTTGGGCTTCCCCATCGCCCTTATAGACACTACAAAATGATGTTTGCTTCGCGAGGCTTCCTTCGGCCAGAAAGAGTTCTGCAAAGGTCCACAGAGACAGGATGGAGATTCCAAGACAGATGGAGTCCCTCCCATTAGACAGGCCCAAGCTTTGGTTATGTCCCCACTATTGATGCTCTGAACAGCTCATAGGAGAAAGGCGTTGGTACTTTCCTGAGACGCCCGTTCGCTTGAGCTGTGGAAGAGCATTCACCCCACCCGTTTTTTTTCCGTCTGGTGGGGTCCTGTTTCGGCCAATGAACTTTTTTGTATGTGAGGATGAGAGCGCTTTTTTCTCTCGTCTCCACCAAAACTGGGGAACGCTGAGGAGTCATGTGGTGGAGGAGGAGCGTTCCACAAATCAAGCTCAGACTGTGAATGAGGAGACTAAGCACCTCCCCACTACTGAATGCTCTTCACAGCTCAAAGAGAACGGGTGTATCAGGTAAGTACCAACACCCTTTCTGCAGGCTCTTGCTCAGCCAATCGTCTTGGGAGTTGTCAACCCCAGAGATGTGGTCTGCTGTTATGGATAGCAGGTGTTTCTCCGCCCACCTTCCCAAATGTTTGGCTTTCCTCCTCAGGGCCCTGGATCTCGTCCCCCCTTGTCTGTTGACATGCACCTTTGCAGCCATGTTGTCCATCAACACTAGTACATGGGAACCAGCTATCATGGCCCTAAAGTGCTTCAGTGCCAGTGATATGGCTCTGAGCTCCAGCCTGTTGATGAGGCAGGTCCTGTCTATCCAGGACTGTCTATCCCTTGAGATATTTTTCCATCCATATGGGCCCCCCTACCCAGAAGACTTGTGTCCGTGGTGAGCAGAAGTCTGTCTGTTTCTTTGAATGGGTGCCCCTTCCAGAGGACCGAATAAAGCCACCACCTGAAGGAATGCCAGATCTGTGGAGTAAGTTGGACCCTGACCAATGTGTGGCTGGTTCCTGCTCATTGAAAGGGAAGCAGGGACCATTGTGCAGATTGGGAGTGAAGCCATGCCCATGGAACGATGCTGTTGCATGAGATCATCTTCCCCAATAGTTTGGACAGCAGCGACAGGGGGACAGTGTGTTGATGTTGAACCTGACAGATGATCTCAGTAAGGCTTTTCCCCCAATCTGGAAACAGAAAGACTTGGCACAGAGTTGTGTCGATGACAGCTCCCAGGTGGAGCAAGCTGGTTGTAGGAAGGAGATGGCTTTTCCTGGTGTTGATGGAAAAGCTGTGGTTCTGAAGACAGCAAAGTGTAATTTGTAGGTCTCAAAGGGCGGAGTGGGTGGAGGACAACTGTATCAAAATGTTGTCCAGGTAGCATTGTATCCTCACTGGAATGGAACGGAGTGAAGCCATCAATGCCGCTAGGATCTTCGTGAAGACCCTTGGAACCGATGCGAGTCCGAAGGTCGAGAGTGGCTCTCCATCCCCCACGAGGCTTTAGGGACCATGAAAGGCCAAGAATAAAAGCCACGCCCCCATTGATGTTCGGGGATTGGTTGAATGGCCCTTATGTCCACTAGGTGTTGGATAGCTAATTCCATAAGGGCCCTTTGTGAACTGTCCTGCAAAATGGGACAGAACACAAAGTTTTCTGGAGGTGGCAAGAGAAATTCTAACTGTAAACCTGACCTCACTGTATTGAGTACCCAGGCGTCCGTCATTGACTCCTCCCATCTGTAGGCAAGGAATGCCAAACGACCTCTGATGGGTGGGGAGAATGAGGGTTTACTTAGAGCAACGGAAAGAATGTGCCCCAACTCCATGAAAGAGCCATTTACCTGAAGTATGGTGTTGTCTGCTGGGTGCATCAGAATGCTGCTCTTAGCGCTATGAATACACCCTCTGTGGCCTGGAAAATTGGGGTTTCAGCCCAAAAGGAAAGTGGACAGTAAGGAGCTGGGCGGTAGTCTGTTCTCTTTCCCGTCAAGAACCTTCCTTTTGTCCCTGGTTTCAACAAGGTATTGTTCTAGCATGTTGCCAAAGACCTTTTCGCCTTCACAGGGCGCCAAAGCCAATTTTCACTTATGACGAGGTCCCACCTGCCAATTTCATAGCCATAAAAGTCTTCTCGCTGCCACTGAGGAGGCCATGGGTCTGGAGGTGAATTTGGCGGAATTAAGGGAAGCATCTTCCGTAAATTCTGCTGCTGCAATCAATAATCTTGTTTAGATCTTGGTGCGATCTAAAATGATAGACGTATGCGGTCTTGTAGTTGGTGCAGCCAGTGGAGTGAAGACCTCATGAAAAACGATGCAGCAGTCGAGGCCCAGAGAGCCCAAGTCAAGGCTTGGTGATTGCGTTTTAGTGTCTGCTTGGAGTGCTTGTCCTCAGCCTCGAGTATGTCCTCTGGCTCGGTGGGAGTGCCTGAGGAGAAAGAGGCCATGACTGGAGCATCTACAGAGGACACTGCAAGAGTGGCAGCAAGGGAAGGGTGTACACTGTAAAACCGTCTATCATGTGATGATCCCTCCGGCAGGGGAGACACATTGTTCCTTGACCAAGTCGAGAAATAGCAGAGGTGAAGGTAGGACCTCCATGTGGACTACAGGCTTGGAGAAGAGGGTGTCTCCATGTCCCAAAGGTTCCCCTTGTTGTTCGGGAGCAACCTCCTCAGGGGACAACTGGGCTGTGACTAGTCCCTTGTGAAGAAGGGGTTTGAATAAGTCAGGTTTAAAACTGCGGATGAGGGGGGTTGGTTGGGCCACAGATCTTCCTCCTCCTCTGATAGGTTGGGGTTCCAGATCTCTCCCTCTTCCTGATCAGATTCAGAAGAGCGGCTATGCTCAGATGGGTTTGTGTAGTCTCTCTGTTCAAAATCTCCCTATTCTGGATGGATAGAAGGGGACCTGTGCTCCTGAGGTTGAGAGAATCCCCTCTGCTGAGGAACACGAACCTGGGAGTAGGCTGGAAAAAGAGACTGGGCCCTCTATAAAGGATGAAGGGTCTGTTGAAACCCTTCTGCTAGGCCTTTTCTGATGGCAGTGGAGACCACATCCTGAATCTCACTGGGTCTGCCACTCGTGGATGGGTTGGTGGAGAGAACGCTGCAGCAGAGGGGGTAAAGGTAGCCTCAGGTCTAGGCCATGAGCTATCTTGGACTATAGGGGCCAGGGAGGGAGCGAGGCCCCAAGAGGCCTGTTTGAAATTGGGCCTGACCTGCTTAGGTCCTCAGGGCTGAATTGATCCTCAAGCCTCTTTGGGGATCAGGATTGAAGGTGGCTGAAAGCTACTGGAATCTCCCCCACCCCTCTGGGAGGCCCGCCCTGGCAAACCTTGGGGGCTTCTGGTTGGGAAGCTTGTTGCAGTTGTCCTCTCATCTGCTCTATAGTTTTGTTAAATTGTCTCTCCAAGGCAGCATGGCTTTGCTTTTCAGCTTTAAGTTGGCCTGGGACATTTTCTTGGGGGCCAGTGCCTTGGCCCTGATTTTGGCTACCACTTCCCTTTGCACTGATTGGGTGTGCTGCCTGCGTCTCTTTCTCCTGGCCAGCTGAAGGCCATGATCCTTTAGACCCGAAAGTTNGCACTGATTGGGTGCGCTGCCTGCGTCTCTTTCTCCTGGCCAGCTGAAGGCCATGATCCTTTAGACCCGAAAGTTCTCCTGGGCCTTATCTTCTTCCATAATGGTAATAAGCAAAGCACAAGAAGTGCTGGGAACAACCCTCAATATGTGCTGCCTATTGCAGGGGCCTGTCTTTGTTGTGGTTGAAGATGACTGCTTTGGGACCAGCAAATAAGTCTTATGGCCACTTAAATTGGCCACCCGTCACATGCATGAAGATTTATGCTTGAAAATGGCTGCCCGCACGTGCCCCGGTCACCAACTTTAGGCCTCCACTCTTTAGGCTGCAAAGGAGCCCCAAGTGGTTCAATCATGAGTGAAAGGCAGCCACAGTAAGGAAATTCAGCTGGCCGGCACTTTGTCTGAGATCACAGTGACCCGATTTCATGGCAGGGGAAGCCAAATGGTCGCTCCCATACTTACAGTCCCTAGCCAGCAACATCGAATCCTTGGTGTTGCAGGAGAATGGAGCCTGCTCTCCTGAAGACACAGCTACATCGGGTCCCTGGGAGCTGTGCCAGAAGCCTGATCTCCTGTTTTTCAGACTTATTGAAGATCGAAATAGCTAAGAACACAGTGCTTTCAAAGACACGAGCTCACTGACTAAAGGAACTGAGTCAAAGCTGGGGAGAGTCCCACAGGCTGTCCTTTTATATAAGACAGACTCAGCTTGATGACATAATCAGGAGGAGTCCAACCCATCCTGGGCTTTCGCAGCAGCGTTGAGGAGAATCACAGTGGACATCCCATTGCAGTGTCCTATTTTCCCAAGAAACTGTGCAGGATGATCATTTTAAAGAGAGTAAATATGGTCAGAACTTTTGCTAGCTTTGCTATAAAACGCTTAGAACAGTGGTGGGTAAATGTTTTGGGTTCCTGAATCATTATCGAGTCAATTTAAAATTGAAGTATATCTAGAGAACATTTCTGGAGTATTTTTGTTTAAGTTACTACTTACTAGAATTCCCTGAATATTATATTACCAAATGTTCTTTTTTTAAATGAATCTGGTTATGAATTTTGCAGTACAATTATCACATGCTTGGGCTTTTCTCAGGTAATAACAATTTAGTGGGATGTTCAGACTATACGGCTCTTCCGTGTGGTAACAACAAATAATTTATACACAGCAGATGTCAACTGCCATCTTTGTCAATTGCACTGGTCTTCCTCTCCCTCCTTAGTCTGGGTGAGCTGTCAAGTTTCTAGTTTCTGATGTGTATTTACATCATTCAATGATAACTGACAATTGTGAAAGGCCACAGAAAACTGCTTATTGATCAGAGCAAAACTAGTTGATGGAACAGATGATGTTGTATTACTGAATTGCAGCTACACTCAGGTGATGACATTTGGTTCCCCATATACAAGTGTTTAATAGCATACAACTTCATTATATCATGCCACTAGTGCTTAAAACATTGCCTAGATTTCTTGATTGCTTTGTCTACGTAGATCTGAGGACAATCGCTCTATGCTGGTATCAATGTACTCCTAACTGCATTTGCTCATAAACCTTTGCAAATGGCTGGCTAACTTGCCAAGACGAATATATCAGACTGGTACTGACATTGCAATCATGCCAAAGGCTTATTGAGCTGACCTTTTCCTCCCCCCATTTAAAAAAATGCTGGTAACTTACAATTTAGTGAGGCACAACCTCTCAGCAAGATACTTTTAAAAACTTTTCCACTGCTTAGTACATACATTGGTTTACCATTATTGCCGGGCAGTAGCATTACTAGGCATAATCCTCTCTTTCTTTCCATTCTGTTTTTTCCCGTCCTTTCACTTTGCACACAAGAGCACAAAACGAAACAGCAACTTCTGGAGGTGTGGGAGAATAGTGCATCTCAATTCTTAATAATATACATTTAAATATTTCTGAATTTTGAAGGCTCTTCAGCTGTGGCATCTTGGAATTAAGTCTCTCAAGTTTAGAAGCACCACTATTAGCAGGAGAAAACAAGGAATAATATACTTTCAGAGCTCAGACAAAATGTAAAAAAATAAGTATTGTTATCTCTTAAGAAATTTCCACTTTCAGAACTGCCCTGTCCAATAATGGTCATGTATACAACAAAAAAGACAAAATGATACAATTAATTAATAACCTAACAAGACAAAAGATATAATCAATACAACTGTATCTTGCCTCCTTATATTATTAATTGGAATTAGGCACAAATAATAGTTTCAAGAATTTACAACACAGAAATGCTTATTATCTGCACCCCTTAAAATGCCTTTCTACAAATAGTAAGCAGTGTTGTGTATTTTGATTTGTTTTTAAAAAATTTTACATGCAGTGCAGTTTTTGTGTGGAGAGGTTTTAGTTTGCAGTTGTTAGTGCTCAAATTTAGTGAATTCTTTTTAGCAGAAAGCAAAATTTTTGTGTTGGATGGAGTTTTAGGAATAATTTCTATTGGGGATATATTGAGGTTTGAACCAGGTAAGCAGGGTTTTCCCTCCTTTTGTAGGGATGTCACCTGGAAAAGTATATAAGAGGAGTGGAAGTTGCAGGTGTAAAGTGGGCACCTGTCACTTCATATTTTATCATTTTTAGATTGTAAAGGAAATCTCTCATTGACAACTTGCAGTTTCTAGGATCCAACTAAATTTTAATTCATTCCCCCCTCCCAAATAAGCATCAATGAAAGGTGATCCAAATGGTCATCTTGTATTTAAGACTATTCCCAATTAATTATTAATCAGCAATAAGATNCAAATAAGCATCAATGAAAGGTGATCCAAATGGTCGTCTTGTATTTAAGACTATTCCCAATTAATTATTAATCAGCAATAAGATATAAATATTTATTGTTTTTGCTGGGAAAAAATATAATACACTTCAAGATTTACAGGATAATATATTGGGTTTCAAAAGAGCAGAAACTGACTCTTTTTGACAGAAATATGTGAACTGGGTAAATAACTGAGACACTGCTCTGAATGCTTTGAATGCTTTGAAAACTAGTTGTTTTAGTTTTAGAGCAAATAAAATTGATGTGGTTTAAAAAAAAACCCTGCACATCTATATTTCAAAGGCCACTGCCTAAATGGAAATAAAATCAACATTCTAACTAATGCTGTAATGGAGAAAATTGCTCACAGTTGAGTTATTAAAGTGGAATTGAAGTCTGCTTCCACCTGCTTATACCCAGTAATTAATTCACTAATTAAATGATATGTGTTATCAACTATAGTTATTTGATTTTGCCCTCCTACCACATGTCAAACTGGCCCTTAATTTTCTCCTTATTATTTTTTCAAAAGTGTTGCCTCCAGGTTTGTGCATTTACCCAGTCAATAAATAAAATCAAAATTTAACTCTTTCAAAAAATACAGAACTGTTCTAGAGACCAGTCATGTTTTTGATAGTACAGCTGGGTAGATTTATCAATCACTGCTGTGAATTGGGATTGATCTTTTGAAGTTATACACATTTATTTATTTTTTAAAAAATTCCAGGAAAGAAAGAACATATTTGAACTCAACAGATAAGAAACATAGAAGGTAATGTGCTATTAACTGCATTTGCAACAACATTGAATTTTCATCTTTCCCCTAAAATATTTTTGCAGTTGTTTAATTATATTTATCTGCATAATAACCTTAATCAAAACAATATGTTCTGAACATTGGAGAAGCATTCCCTGTTAAATTCAATCATATTCAGGAACTGTTTCTATTGCCACAATGCACTCTGGGTTGCATATATCTTATTAGTGTCATAAGATTAGGACTGGGTATAGGACTTCTGTCCTCACTGTGAGTTGGGTTGGGGTGGTGCATGAAGGGAGGCTCAGTCAATCTCATTGTACACACTCTGACAATAAAGGTAATAATAATGAAGAAAAAAGGTTGTATGCTTGCATAACTTTTCTAGCACCCTTAAGGTACTTTAAATTAATGCCTGAAGTATACTTATCAGTAAGACTTGATCAGGGACAATGAATGTTTATTTGAATATAAGTTCAAGTCTTCAAGTGTGTTTCACTCAAACTGCGAAATCTACCTTCAATTTCACAATTTAGTGTTACTTTTAGCAAAAGGATGGAGCTAAACTGCAGTTGCCATTATTTTGAATAAGGCAGTGCTTATCTGAATAAAAATGTAACAAGTTCAACAATGAACAATACTAAAAAAAAATCAATGATTTCCCATCTTTGCTGCCATGAGGTGTAGAGAAATCGACTAAACATGGATGGCTTTGAAAAGAGACTAAATCAATGAAAAGAAGGAAAAGCTAGAAGGACTAATTCTATCCTTTGAATAGGACGATAAAGTAGATGCTTTTAACTCAAGCTCAACTTCCAATTTGATTCTCAGATTTCTTGGCAGTGTTACAAAGTAGCTTCCTTTTCCCCAGTACGTTTGTTAACTTCCCTATTTAGTCAAGAACTGTGGCATTTCCAGTTGGTCTCCCACCTAAGAACTAACCTCATCTAATTCTGTTTAAATATTAAGATTGACCAAGTTCAGCTAGGTGGCTGCCCTCTGGTTGAAGATGATTATATCTTCATTCTTATTGAAAACTCAGGGTGGAGACAGGGGGACAATTAGAAAAAACTAGTTTGGCCTGAAGATGATTTCCAGTGGTTTAATCTATTTCTCTGCTGATTACACAGAAATAATGCTTTAGAAGGAACAGAACAGCGACTGTACAGCTCTAGACTGTATTAGCATGCCTTTTTGGTTTCTGGTATTTTAATAATTATAAATTATATATTATACTATATATATATATATACTATATATATCATATATATCCTAGTATATATATATAATTATAATAATATGTGTTTGCTGAGTCTATCATGCGGTACTTACATTTGTCGCTGTGGAGCTTCCTTCGGTGGTATATATCCCACGTCGATTGTAGTTCTGTTAAGTTGTAGCTCATTGTAAGGTTTCTGTTAAAGTTGTAGCAACGTTTCAGCAGAATCTCATCTGCCATCATCAGGGCTTCTGTTGGATGAAGCTGATGATGGCAGATGAGATTCTGCTGAAAAAACGTTGCTACACTTTACAGAAACTAACAATGACGTGGGATAATACCCGAAGGAAGCTAAACAGCACAAATCTAAGTACCCGCGAGAGCTTAAAAAAACAAATATATATATACACCAATAAGAAGTGACCGATACATAAATCCATTTTATGCACTATTTACTTCAATACTACTGCGTGTAATTCAGCATGAATCAAAATATGAAGATTCTGGACCTGTTTCCATTCTGTAGCTGTCAGGAAGATTAATGCAACCATGTCAAGAAAAGGAAAGATTTAAATTTTTCAACAGACTATAACAAAAGAAACTGGAAGGCTCGGAGGGAAAAGAGGGGGGGAAAGCTGTGATTATGCTAGGGTACTGAATATCTAGAATAAATGCAGAGGCCAAGCACAGTGTCAAAAAGATACTGAATAATAGAGTATAAGAAATTTGTAAACTAATGTCAGAAGATACCTATTAACTAATGTCTAAATCACTTGCAAAATGAGAATATTTTGTTGCACATACAACAGTTACAATTATGTTACTGTCAAAATTCTAAAATACTGTCAAAAAGTTAAAGTACTGAATATCTAGAATAAATGCAGATTCCAAGCACTGTCACGAAGATACTGAATAATATAAGATCTTTGTTAACTAATGTCAAAAGTTACTTGTTAACTAATATCTAAATCATTTGCAAAATGAGAATATTTTGTTGGACATATAAAAGTTACAATTATGTTCCTATCAAAAATCTACCAGTTATCATTTGAAGACTATTAGGAAGTTAAAAATGGCAGGAAACAACTATCCTTTCAAAGTGAGAATTACTAACATCAAAACCAANAAAAATCTACCAGTTATCATTTGAAGACTATTAGGAAGTTAAAAATGGCAGGAAACAACTATCCTTTTAAAGTGAGAATTACTAACATCAAAACCAACACACCCAAGCTAAAATTACTCTCAATAGTTCCAAACATTGGCCTTTAATTAAGCCACAGTTTATACTTTTATCTATTGTAGGTTTCTTACTTTCCCATTATTTGTAATTGCTGTATCCTCATGCTAGTTTTTTTTTAAAATACCGTTCATAGCCAAAATTATCAATGTTAACCTATTTTTTTTTTTAATGTTCCCTTTTTTGTAAGAAAGTTATTGTGGATGAGTCAGATAGTTGCATCGGATGTCAACGAGATCATATGGTGGGAGGGGGGAAATCCCTAAAATACATTAGTTATATTTTTATTCCATTCATTTTGAAACAATGTGGGCAGCTTTATCTTATTTATTGAAATAATTTTGAATAATAAGTTGTCATTTGTTTTTCTTCCTTTTTTTAAAAAAAGTCTTTCCTGGACATGCAAGTCTTTAAAGTTAATTTTAAAATGACATCTCATATTAAATGCATACAGTGACCCCTACTGTTATACATGTTGGATATCCAAGTAAAAGCAATGACAATCCAACTTGGTAATTGATTCACTGTAGTGTAAAACTAATTAACCAGGTCTGACAGTCTTGAAATACATTTGTTAAGCTTTTGGGGAGAGGGGGAGAAGGGAATTGATAAGTAGAAATGTGAGCATTTGCAGTTTATAATGAAGTTGACAGTAATTACCCAGTTCTTTCACTCCTAATTGCATAATTTTGAATTAGGATTCAAAATAATTGTTGGAACATAAATTATACAAAATTGTAGAATTCATTTTTCATTGCATTGCAGGATCATCAAATAACTGTAACAAAATATAAAATGACTAATACATCATCTTTTAAAAATAATATTTCCCAAGAAATTAACATGTATAAAAGACATAGGTTCTTAGGGAATTTCAAACAAACATGTTATATTTAGATGAAATGTTTTTCTTAAATATATTTGTATATTTATTAGCATTTTTATTGGCACTGATTTTTATCATGATTCAGTCTTGCTTAACATTCAGAAAGAAATTATATATTAACATAAAAACAGCTTTCCCCCAAACACACGTAGTTAGGAATATTCTGTCTACCTAATACCAACTGGGATATATTACAACATGGATATGTAGTTAATCCACTTCTGAAAGCACAGATTGTATGACAGTTTCCAGAGAGTTCATCTTGCTAATTACTTTCAAAAGAATAGAGACTTAGGAAACCATACAGAGGAAGAGACTTACAGATTTAGAATGGAAGTAATTTTTCTAGGTAAGTCTTCAACAAATACATGAAGTGCTGTTCCATATTGCCACACATAAATATTTTAAGGAAGAATTTTAAACAATAATTTTGCTAGAAATAGAAGGATTTAGAGACCAGTGATGTTGCCATAAGGGAGCAAATTTGAATTTTTAAATAGACATGGAGAACACTGGATCATATAAGCTACTACTATAGCATCATCAATATTGCACTGTTCTGCAATAATGTTTCTAATGTTTTTGTAGATGTACAACACTGTTACTGGAATGAATAAGTAAATTTAAATTGTATTTATACTGGTTATATTGTTTATATCATATATGTATACATATATATTACACACACAGATACATGTATATCTGTGTATGAGTATATATATATATATATATATATGTATGTATGTATGTATGTAT
>BHFT01027549.1:0-12690 GCA_004320025.1 Laticauda laticaudata
TAGGGGAGGATACAAGATCTCACAGGCAGACAAAATTAACCAATTACTAAAAAGTTTTAAAATGGAACTTTGTAAGCCAGCTAAAACTCCAAAGTCATCAATGCAGTAATAGAATAACAGAGAAATGATAATGTGGGAGTACACAAAGTGCACACATATATAAAAGAAATGTGTGGATGAGCATCTAAATATGGGAAAGTTGTTTGGAAAAATTATGAGCAAAACTATGTTTGGACATTGTGTACTCTAATGCATTGTAGTGCAAATTTTAAAAATTTGCCCAAATTTACGCAGGAAGTGGAAGAACTTATAATCAAAATACATAAGTATTGTTGTGCAAACTTTAGAAATTCACTCAAATTAATACAGAAAATGGAAGAAATGAATTTTAAAAATGAAAAAAATTGGGAGAAACTGAAGACAAGAAACTTACAAATGGAAACTTTAGAGAAACTTCACCTGGCGTAATTATCTATCCTTACCTGCTGTACTCTCACCTCACATCCCAGGTATTTTTTAGATATCCTCCAGCTTTGGGTAAAGTTTGGAAAGAAAATACAAGGCACAGCAGTGAGAAGAGAGTCACAATACTCACATTATACACCCAACATTTGTAAGTACTTTAAAAAAAGGGGGGGGGTAGAAGGTCATAGAGAAATATCTAATGCAGATATTTATGTGTAATTATATATTCCATGAAGTTCAGAGGGAATGACAATGACACATAAAATCTGAATGTCCCATCAGACACAAAGAGTTATTGGGAATTTTGTTGGAACTGGCCTACAATATTCTCAATTTTCTGCCAAGCCATTGGTCCCATATGGGGAAGAAATGCTGCCCAGGAAATAATCAGAGAAGAGAGCCAGGAGTGCCTATCCCCCCTCAACAGTCAGAGAAAGAAGTTCAGGGAGGACCCTTCCTAATGGATCAAGCAGTTAAAAGTGGGGGAGGAAAGTACCTTTGTTGAGGTAATTCCCTGTTAGGAGAATGAGCGCATACAGGGAGACATATTTGAGAGTAGTGTTTGAATAATACACACACAGCACACAGATACACTGTACAGTAAATGTAGGTTTTTACTTCCAGAAACAGTTTAAGCAAAGTCCAAACAAGCAATCCAAAGTCATTCACAGGTAAATCAGTCAGTTTTCATCCAGGGATAATCCAATAACAAATTCCAGTGTCNCACACTCTCTTCTGAGATTAAGACTAAGACAAACCAGGTTTCTGGCTCCATCTTATGGCCATTTGAGAAACCACACCCAACTGCATGCTCTTGCATTCCCTTAAAGAAACAGTATTAAAATGTTTATCCTGGTTTATATATTGTCCAACCCAATATACTGTTAGGTGACTTATATTCCTAACAACCTTCAGACTTCCAAGATTCTATTAATGTAGTTTGATCCAATCATGTTCCCTATCTAGATTACTCAGGAAGGTTGACCCAAGCCATTGGCCGCTGTCTTTTTTTCCCCTGGCTGCATGGTTTATGGAATCCAATTCTATCCATATATATTCAGAGGCCAAGGGCTCCACAAACAGTGTAGTCTGACTCAGGTATGAGGTAATTCTTATGTTCCTAGTGAGGAACCAAAGACAGGAAATGAGAATTCATGATATTATAGATGAATTCATGGAAGGGATTAAAACATTGGATGGGAACCGAAAGGTTATTTTCCTCTGGCATTCAGTCAGATAACTCTACTTTTGAAGAAAGTGAGCCTTAATAAAAAATAAATAAAATAAAGCAAACATATGACATGATCCAGGAAAGATTCAGCACATACAACTGCTGAATTGAAAGTGGCCTTCAGCACAGTGTCTGATAAATTGAATTGCTGTGAACATTACATTGGTAGAAGTAAGTGCACCACATTATGTCCCTACTTACAGTTGATCCAATGAAACAAAATTAGGAAACTTAAGATCTTCAGGTGTTGTTAGATTCCAGCTCATGCATAATCAATGGATATAGATACTGTGAAGTGTACTTATCCATCAGCTATATAATTCACATTTTCCCCCAATAAAGTAAGTTTTCAATGGTTGTAAGTTAAAAAAAAGACCTCCCCAATCAAAATAAATAAAAAGATAAATGGATTTGTTTTGTATTTTGTCCTTGGGCAGAACAAAAAGGGGGTTATTTAATCCAGCATTCCTTAAAAATTTCAAGATTATGAACCACAAAATCAATATATAACTGTTTCTTTTTTAAAGGATGGGAGTTACAGTAATATAGCAGTGAAAACATATTATTCTTTATTTTTCCCTTACATAAATCTTAAAGGGGCAAATGATTTACATATAGTAGTATATTTCATCAATGTATGAAGAAATATTTGTTAAACAAAGTCCTAGTGTTGACGAATATTCAAACTATTTCAATATTTGTTCTTGACTGTAGTTAAGTGCTGAAAATCCACTTTCACAAAGACGTACTTAAGGCTGTTCTACATCCAATGTTTTTTTCACTTAAAAGCTCAAAATCTCTGTGAACCTCCGTGTGTGTGTGTGTGTGTGTGTGTGTATCAATCAATCAATCAATCAATCAATCAATCAATCAATCAGTTGTATCAATGAGATTTCTGGGCAGAGATCTGCCAACATCTCTTCTTCATGTATTGATATGGTACTTTTTGGCAAGTGAAAATGATTTGAATCCAAATCTATGATATATGTGCTCTGAAATCTTGGGACCAACTCACAGAACATTTGAAGCTGTTTGGAGGAACATTTGTACTTTACAGAGTGTAATTTAAGGCAAACTGTTCTTCTCAACTTTTAGTCAGAGTATATATATTTCCTCTAGCTCACACATAGAGTTACAAGTTTTTCGAATTGGTATAAAAAAGAAATTCTGTTTGGATTTCCAAATGTTACAAAAGTTCTGCATTTAAAAAAATTCAGGCAAGCCTTTCCTTAAGTGAAATTTCTCTATATGATTCTGCTGTTTTCCCCCTCCTCCCATTATACTTGCTGTTACTGTACCTTATATGTAACCCAAGTTTTCTTCAATTGCTGGGAGCAAAAAGGGGAAGCAATGCCTGTCTTATGTTTTTTGAAGGATTTGATAACTACTTGTGAGATTTCTAATAAGCAGCTTTCATAATTATCACTCCATTCAAAAGTATAAAAAAGCTAACTCCAGTCCAAGCACAACAAAATCATAATGGGCCCAGCAGTATCCATAGAAATGCTTTTGATTTTATTGTTTTTCAGTGTTTCATTCTTGATAAAAATCTGGATTTTTTAAAAAAAATCTGTAACATTTTAATGCTAGCATAGATAGTCCTCATTGAGTGATCACAATTAGGACTAGCGATTTGATTATTATGCCAAGTGCTAAATGCTAATCACGACTGTGCTTAAGATGTTACCTCAGCTTTCCTTTGCTTTGTAGAACCATAAGGATTGTATATGTGAAGAATGGATGTAAAGTTACTTCTTCATCACCATAGTAATTGTGAAAGGTTCTTAAGCACAGCAGTCGTGGAGCAAAGACTGCTTGTATTTAATGATTTGTTGGAATATGAACATAGCCAGAAATGTCAAGGCAGTTTACAATTCAAACAGGACTTCAACCACAATAACATTCATCAATATTGTGGTTCAGTATAATGTTATCTGAAGATATTCAGTTTAAGTTTTTTGGTACATATCAGAGTAACTGGGACCCAGTATTTTTTAGTTAGAGCACCGTTATTAAATTTCATTAGTATACTCAGTGGACTGAACAAACTGTAATTTAGCATTCCATGGGCCAAGTTTGTTTCATCGGTTGTTTTATTCAAATAATGATTATTTTGGTATAAGCAAAACAAAATTATGCTTTTAAAATTGACATTAGATTTCTCACAATGCAAAATCAATCCCACTGTGTGCATACAATCCAAGACAGGGAACAATGGTTTAGAGAAAACTGTATTTATTTTAAATAATTGCATTATAGTTTAGAATTATCAATCCATCAGTCCATAAGAGCCGTGGTGGCACAGTGGATAGAATGCTGTATTGTAGGGTAATTCTGCTGACTGCCAGGCGTTCAACCCTGACCAGCTCAAGGTTGACACAGCCTTCCACCCTTAGTTGGTAAAATGAGGACCCAGATTGTTGGGGGTAATAGGCTGGGTCTATAAACTGCTTAGAGAGGGCTGTTAAGCACTGTGAAGTGATATATAAGGCTAAGTGGTATTGCTATTTCGAATGCAGAATTTGAATGGATTAACATTTCATATCCATTTTTTCAGCCAACAATATCAGTTATATAGTACATACCATTTTGGATGATTGTTGGGCTAAATAATTGCAAAGTTTGCATATGATAACTTTCTTGTGTGGATATATCGGGTAGTATAAACAAATACAACTTTTTTAATGGAGATATGTACCATGAAGCATTAATTACTAATCAATTCCCATGTTAAGATTATATAGTTGAGTGTTCATCCAACATGGCAACAAGGTACTTCAGTGTTGTATATTGAAGTAACACCCCCATGCAAAATTAATCTTGTCATAAACAGTCCTCAGTTATAAAAAAATGATTATGCTTCAAAGCTTAAATACGCAAAGCCAAATTCACAATTTAGAATATCTTTCAGTTGACAAAGCTTGGATTCAAAATAGCTCAAAAGAAACCAGATGTATTCAAGCTAGAAGTTCAATATTCACACCATAGATCTGGCTCTTGGAATGCTTTAATAACGTCTTTCTGGTAAATTTGCATATTAAGGTAATTAACAGTTGCAAAGCAAAATGGAGGACAGATGCTGCTGACTGAACTTCTGCCTGGGGTTGCCAGTCCTCTAATAGCACTGCCAGATCAAGCACTTTATGAGAGTTATAATCCCAGCTGATACAGTTACAAAGAATTTCCAGGGGATTTTAAAAAATATTTTTAATCCTGCTTTTATTATTTTTATAAATTAATACATTCCTTCCTCCTCCTATTTTCCCCCTAACAACCACCCTGTGAGTTGAGTGGGCTTAGATAGAGCGGGACTGGTCCAAAGTCACCCAGCCAGCTTTAATGCCTAAAAACAGGACAAGAACTCACAGTTTCCTGGTTAGTGTTAGTTTAAGCCCATGTCACACTGCACCAACGGATGAAAAGAGGATGTAAAATGGAGAAAAATGCTTGCCATCCGTTGGTTAACACGATGCATCCATTCTGTACTCACTGCATGAGTGATTCATACATTCTATCCGTCCAGCATCCGTCTACTGAGATTTCATCCGCTCACAAAACTTTTTGAGCGGATGAACTTTTCCGGCAGCGGTCCATATCTCAACATCCGTGACACATACGGGGAACAAATGTTCTACATCTGTTACATGTCCGCTGTAATCTGGCTCAGCCATCTGCTGTGCATCCACGCAACTCGCATCCGCTCCAGGAAAATGGAAAGAGGGAGGAAGCGAAACACAGACACGGAACGTCGCGCCAGCATTAGTAGCATGGACATAGAAAGGATGTAAGCAGATGCAGCTCGCGATATAAAGCATTAAAATGGAAAAAACGTTCGTATAGGGACGTATCTCTGATATTTAGGATGTCTGGAGGATGCCTAGAGGATGCAGAAGGACACCGAGTGGAAAACCTATATTTCCTATAAAAAGGGGGAGGAAATCACCTGGATCTCACTTTCAGGATAGCAGCCCTGGTGTGCAGACCTCTTCAGCCTTGATCTTGCTCTTGCTCTTCCACAGCATCCAGTCATCTCCACCATGGATTGTCGCACACTCCTTTTGGTAGCCACCATCATTCTACAACAGTGTGAAGCCCTCTACAGGCTCTTTCACGGTTTCTACGCAAGGAAAAGGAGGCATCCAAGAAGTGTCTGGGTCCGAAGATGGATCGCGAGAAAGAGCCGAGTACGGACTGTATGACAAGCTGATGGTGGAGCTGAGGAACGAAGACCCTCGTGCATTCCAGAACTTCATGAGGATGCACCAGCCATGTTTGACACGAAGTTGTGGAGTGGCGGGGACCAGGTTGACCAAGGCAAAACACAAACTTCCGGCCCAGCCTGGACCCTGGGCTGAAGGTGACACTGACTCTGCGCCACTTGGCCTCCGGGGACCACTACAGGAACATGCAGTACACCTGGAGGGTGCCCACACAACACATCAGCCATTGTGGTCAGAGAAGTGGTGCAGGCATCATCAGAAGAATACCTGGAGGAGATCCCTCCAGTTGCCCCTCACTGGAAGAAGGCTGCAAGAAAGTTGCAGAGCAGTGGTATCAGAAGTGAACTTCCCCCACACCGTTGGAGCCATAGATGGGAAGCACGTGCCTGCAAAGCTCCAGCCAACTCAGGGTCCAATTATTTCAACTACAAGGGCTTCTTTCAACATCATCCTCTTGCCATGGTCGATGCTGACTACAAGTTCATGTACATCGATGCTTCAGGCAACGGGTCAGCTTCAGATGCCCAGTATACAACACCAGTCACCTCAAGGAGGGCTGGATGCAACCTCATCATGGGCTTCCCAGATCCAGACCCCCTGCCCCAACGACACACAAGATGTGCCTACTTCATCGTGGGGGATGACGCCTTCTCCCTCAGACCCTACCTCATGAAGCCCTACACTTCCAGATGCCTCACCCGTGAAGAGAGGATCTTCAACTACAGGCTGTCCAGGCAAGACGGGTGGTGGAGAACGCCTTTGGCATCCTGGCCACAGTTCCATGTACTTCTCACACCATGCAGCATGCCACAGAGACCGTGAGAACATCATGGAAGCTTGCTGCATCCTACACCAATCTCTGCGCACCCGCCTCACCCAGTGTTAGCAGAATAGGCCTTTGGACCACCAACAAGGCAATGGGGACATGGAGCCTGGTGAATAGAGGCAAGGAGTAAACCTGATAGACACTGTGGATGTGCCAGGCCCCAACAGAGCTTCACGTGAAGGGAAGAAGCAGCGCAACCTCCTGAACACTGGTGCAACTCCCCAGCTGGAACAGTGGAGTGGCAAGACCAGGGATGGTTAGATGTTTAATGGATGCTTCCTTCAGCCTGTCTCATCACACGGATGAGATTGGGCCATGTATGTTGAGTGCCCTACAATGAACAGGGGCATTTAATGAAGAGTTGTGTTTATGTTGAAATGTGTTGATGAATGATTAAATTGTTATTGATAATAGAGGCCATAGGTGTGGCAGCTGGGAGGGTGGACCATACAGTCCCACTATGCTTGCACTGGAGCTTATCTATCCCACTGCCATCCTGACCCATCCCACAGCTTTACCCATCCACAGGTAGCCCTGCCCATCCCACCTGCTATCCTACCCATCCCACAAGCATGCAACGGCTAAAACCATTTTCCACCAGACTTTATTTACTAAAAGAAACTGAACCAAGTGGTGTGAAGCAAAGATAAAACTTTATTAATAACAAACTGTAAAAGCAAAAATGACCCAGAGTAAAGGGTCCCAAGCAAAGATAAAGTCAAACAGGTAGCAACCCAGTCTCTGGTACTCTTTCTCAGTCACTCTGAGGCATACCCATGGGTCTCAGGGGTGAAGGTCCAGGTGCTGTGGAGGTGGCTGCTGCTGGAGTGCTGGTCTGAGGCGCCATTGGGGTGCCTGCCCCGGAGAGGACAACAGGGGATGGTGTGTGGAAGAAGCTCTAGAGAGCCTGGGTCAGTCCCGTGATGTTTGAGAGCCCCTTCCTCCATGACATGGGGTGTCAGTCCAAAGACTGATGACAGATGTTCTGAGGCCGGGCTTGGCTGTGGGGTGGGAGGAGAGGAGAGTGTAGTGGGGCTGTATGGTCTGCAGGTTTGTCTGGCATGTGGCGTCGGTGCATTGGTGGCATGTGGTGGCATCGTGTGGCACCTGTGCATCGGCTGTATCAGTGGCATCGGTGGCACCTGTGGTGTGCGATGTACCTGTGCCTGAACTGGGAAGGGTTCCTGTGCTGCTGAACTCCTGGTGAGCCATAGCCTTGGTAGGTGAGGGGATGTGGAAAGCTTTGGAAAGGGCTGTGAACATCACCTGGGGTGGAGGAGCAGACCGCTGACTGGGTCAGAGCAGGTTCAGCTGGGCCTGGAGGGTTGTGCAGAGACCTGTGATCTCTCCTTGATCACCTTACTGGATGGGATTCAGCGCATTTCCATGAGGGTCGGTTGACGTGTGAGGAAGGGCTTTCTGTTAGAGGATGGTATGTCAAAGTGTACCAAGCTGAGAGAGGAGATCTACGCTGCTCTTGATGGTGTCCTGATCTCCAAGAGGAAGTCCCTCCGGGTCTGGCCTCTCTGCTGCCTTTCTGTGGAGGTGGCTGGGGTGGGTGTTGGTTGGTCTCTGGTGGCAGGGGCTCTCTTCTTGTTCCAACTGCATCAGGGGGTCCTCCATGTGTGCTCCGCCAAAGGGAGTGCAGCTGTCGGGGGTCCTCCATCATGGAGCGCCTCCAAAGATACCTGCCTGGACACAGGGAGCTGACTCTTGGCCAGAAGAGGACTGGCCTCTCTGTGGGGCTGCCTGGAGTGGAGGGAAGACAGAGGGGCTGCTCTCAGCGCATGCGATCTCACCCTCCAAGAAGCTGCACTTGGCCATCACATAGGTCTCCGGTCGGTGAGCTTGACCGTGCCTGGCCAGACTTCTTCAGGTGCCAGCTTCCTGTACCAGATGTGCATGTGCTTCCACCCACCCGAGGAGCGACCTCCGAAGTGTAGTACAGGCTCTCCGCTTCTCTGTTTCCAAGCCGCCTGCTCCTGCTTGGGTGTCTCAATAGAGGCCTGTGTCCCTTCCTCCAGAGGAACCATTCTCCTCATCCATTCAAGCACCTCCTCCTCATGTTCCTCTGCAATGGAGTACTATCTCCTCTCACCCTTTTCTCACGACATGCCTCTTCCTCCCTCTGGCAGGGCCCTTCTGGGCCCTCATCAGTCGGGCTTTGAGGTCCTAGGGGCTGGTCCACCACACCAACCACCCGCCAGCAAGCAGCAGCACCAGCAGCACCAGGAAGCAGCCACCAGCAGAGTCAGCACCAGCAGAAGCACCAGCACCAGGAGCAGCACTAGCAGAGTCAGACACAGCAGAAGCACCAGCACCAGCAAGTCAGCACCAGCAGCAGAAGAAGCAGCAGAAGCAGAGTCAGCGCTGGGGGTGGGCTGGCCAGGATAGGTCACGCAGGCTTCCTCTTCTTCCCCCATGGTTTTGCTGAAGATGTGTCTGGCAGCAGGTCTTTCCTCTGAATAGTGACCTGCTTGCAAGCTGCTTCCCTTTATATCCGCGGGGCTGATGCAATACATCCTCCCCGCATGCGCAGTGAATGCTTTACATCCGCTAGGCATCCGCTAGGCATCCGCTAGGCATCCGTGATGCATCCGCTGTATCCGCTAGGCGTCCGCTCTGCATCCGCTCCTTCCGCTGTGCGTACGCTTTGCTGTTCTCCCCCGGAAGCCCTACGGATGTGTCATCCGCTTCCATCCACTTCCATCTGCTAGGCTTCTGTTGAGCATCTGCTTTACATCCTCGCTACATCCTCCCCCCGTCCGTTCCTTTCCGTTGTTGTCCGCTCTCTTTATGCAAATTTGCGGCACTTTTGAGAGCAGATAACAACAGATGGAAAATTTGCTCCTCCGCTGTGTCCTTTTTACATACATTTTGCATCTGTCGGCCGATGTGACCTAGCCTTTAGTGTTTTAACCCCTAGGCCAAGCTGAACCTTGATGTGATGTGGGTGGAAACCAGCCTTCTTGAACTCCTTGAAATATATAGGAAGATCTGTAGCAATACAAGAAGTTGCTGCCCCTATCAGATATGTTTCAGGCAGTCACAGTTTTGTTTACTCAAGCTGTGATAACTGTTTTTGCAAATATAAAATTCTCACTTGCATGAAAGTTGTAGCAAAAGCAACTGTGTTTTCCTTTAATCTCACTGACTGGTCAATAGCTGAGCAGGAATTGGCTGAGATGTATCTGCTTTCCAATTAACCAGGAAAGGTATATTCTCACCAGCCTTAAGGTCTCTGCACGACCTACTAGCTTGCCACATAGAGATACCATAATGTCCTGATAGCTTTAATAGCCCAAATAATCCACTCAAACTCTACTGTTTTAAATGTGAAATTAAAGGAGTTGAGTAATGAAAGGCCTCATACTCTGGAAATGGAAATGTTTGCAAAGAGAAAATATTATGTGAGTGGGGATTGAAATCTTTGAAATACATTGCATACATTTTAAGATTTAAAAATATGGATGCAAGGGAGCACATTCAATATCTTTGGCTCCACAAAATCGGAATGTTCACATATTGTCCAGGGATATTATAAGTTGATTATGAGTCTCTTGTTTAAATAATAGTAAATAAATAATAGTTTTACACTTATCTGCAAAAAAATAATAATCTAGGAACAGAATTTGATCATCATATTTAACATACATAATACTTTTTTTGTTTCTTCCCAACGTAGTTTTTGTGGCTGAGAGCTATAGACTGTAGTCTCTCCAATTTAGATTTTAGAAAATCTAATACCACAGCAATGACCTGGTGATGAAAAGGCACTAAATGCATTTGCCTCTTTAATACTTTGATCTACTTCTTGGTTGCTGAAAATGAGACAAACAGCTTGAAGTGAGTCAGTTTTTTTCTTCAATTGGTCATTCATGTTTAATGCGAATTATGTCAGAATTAGAATGGGCTGTATCCAAGATGTTATGAATTTAAGACTCAGTTTTTTTCAGAATTGATGAGGGTTTTTTTAGTGTACTTTTTTTCATTTGTTTTCAAATGAAAAATGAATATATCAAATGAAAAATGAATATTTCAAATGAATATATCAAAAATAGGTTTTATGTATTATTTCAAATTACATATGGAACTCATCTTGAACCATTCATCTTATTATTTTTAATAAAATACATATTAGTCCATGATGGCAACATATCTCTGAAAAAAATATATTTGCATGTTCTTCCAGAGTCTTGCTAAGGGACTAACATCCCTAATGAAAAAACTTGAGATGTTTGTGAAGTATAAAGATATTTATATTCCAACAAAGATGGAACACAATGGTGATCAAGTTTAATACTTCTAGAGTTTAAAACTTTAATTGCCATGATGACCAGAAAATCATTACCCTTCCTTTGCATGATCCTTCTTTTTTCTTTAGAAACCACAAAGGAGGTTGCAATTTTTTAGCAAAAGCTATTAGAAATTATCTGATTCCTTCCTCACTTTACTAGTTATTAGCTGCTAATGCTTTTAGGATTTTCTCACAATTTTTAAAATGCCCTTTTTTTAGTTATTTTGTTGAGTTGCTGATCTGTTTGGTTTTGGACTATAAATAAATTTTGACTGAATGCATGGATGTACACTGGGACATTGCAAAAAAAGCAGGAAAAGGAAGATGGGTCTTTGAATTGTAGATCTGGGAATGGTCAGTAACAATAGTATGGACTGCAGGAAAAACCAGCCCATCTTTCACCAGGACTACCCACCTGAGCAAGCAGAAATGCATGTACCTTGACTGTATGACTTGAGGGGATAATGGGTCAGAATATATCACTCTGCTGTGCACGATCTGAGAAATAAGAAAGAAGAACCAAAAGCCTAGATTGGGGATCCCCAGCCTGAGAGCCATGGCCCAATGCCAGGCCATAGCCTATATGCAACCAGATCGTGTGAGTGGTGAGTCAGCATCCATGTGACTTGAACAAGTGGTGGGCGTTGGTGCTTGCATCCCCACTTGTGTGAGTGGCAGGCACTACCACTTGCAGTCCCACTAATGTGAGTGGTGGACATGTCTGCCTGCTGCTCACAGAAATGAAGCTGTGTGTGTACATGTGCCTTCCCCTTAACCATTCCCTCTTTCCCCTTCCCCACCACATCAGGCCAGGCCACCTATCTGTAAACGTTGGAGAATGCTGATCTAGAGAGAAAATGACAAGTGATCCCAGGTTTATCCTTGGAAGATAAACAAATTCTTATAAGTTATGACTCATAGAGAGAAGGGAAGATTTGTCCAAATGTTAAGTAAAGTGAGCCAAAGTACTGGGGAGGGAGGGTGTACTGTATGAAACTTGGTAGGTTCCAAGTCCCTCGTTCTGATTAGCTGAAAAGGCCACTTAAAGATTGGTTTACTAGGAACCAATCCGGAAGGCCGCCAAGCAGCAGGAAGAATTAAACAAGTCTAATTGGCCACAAGCCGGCAGGCAAGCCACTATATAAAGGGCTGCCACGGCTTGGGCTATGTTCCATATATTTTGCTTAGCGAGTTAAATAAAAGAGTTGTTGTTTGGAACCCGGTTTCATGCACTTCTTTCCAGATGGAACACTGGTGACGAGGATGGGATCATCATAGAAGCAGAGACCGAACCACGCGGTGATCTGAACCTAGCGAGAGAGATGGCCGGTAACAACGCACCACTCACACACTTCAATCCTGAGGAGGGGGATTGGGAATCGTATATCGATCGCTTTCTTATGTTCTTAGAAAGCAACGAGATGGAAGAAATCTCAGACTAAAGGGAGAGAGCTGTTTTTCTTACATACTGAGGACTGGCCGTATTCAAAATGGCAAAGGCGCTAGCGAAACCCAGAGATCAAACAGATGACCTGGTGCGATGTGAACCAAATGCTCTGAGCACACTACACACTGGTGGTCTCAAATTTAATCAAAAGGCACAAATTTTACAAAAGGGACCAGAAGGAGGATGAAACCATAGCAGATTTTG
>BHFT01027551.1:0-40612 GCA_004320025.1 Laticauda laticaudata
ATATTGAGTACTGGGTTGCTACATGCAATAAATGCCAGAAAACCAGGCCATCACCACCACAAGCTCCTATAAGGGACCGGGAGACCCCACGAGGCCCCTGGTCTCGGATCCACATAATTTGCAAAATGGGCACTTTAACCAGGGAGATTTTGAGGTGACTTCTCATTTAACATCCATCAGCAGACAGTTTTTAGACTTGATGAGCTTTGAAAAAGGATGATTATAGCTATCTTGTGGAAAAGGAAATAATGATACTTAGCCATAATCATTTAAGCATCCTGCCAAGTTCACAGTGTATTGTGGGTTGCTGTCAATAAGCTTAGCCAAGCATGATAAGACTTGTTGCATTTTCTGTTCTAAAATTTTGGTAGCTGCCTTGAATATTTGACAGAGGGAAGAAAGTAGATTATAAACTGAGTAAGATTTTTAAAAAATAGTCACACTGCCTCTAAATTAAGCAAAGATGTTAACCATCACTATGAAAAGCGTGATAGACTGTTAAGGGAGGCAAGAAAATTCCCATCTCAAGAATTTTTAATCATGGGGTATATTTTCACTTCCAAAATGCCAAAAAAATATTACAAAGATCCATTTAAATAGGACTACAGAGACTAGAAAACATACAAGAACTGATTTTTTTTAATTCTTTAAAAACAAAAAATACAAAAATCTCATTTCCATAAACAGTTATTGTGTCATTGTATGCACATGTTTCTTATTTTGTGACTATACATTATTTTTATCCTTATCCTTCACCCATTCGTACCACCTCTCCCATGTTCCCAATGTCGCAGAGTATTCTCGATCCTCTTTGCCTTTCAGTTCCATACGCTGAATTTTATCTAGTTCAGCCACAGTTCTATAATTATAGAGATAATAAACACTCTCGGATCTGCTGTTTCATCTCCACCAACATAATTTCTGCATCAACATTGATTCTTGCTTGAACATTAATTCTTACCCAACGTATCATATATGGCTATCACTCTATCTCACTGCTCACAATCCTGATCATACCTAATAAAAACATTTTGATAATGTTACCAACTATCTTTCAGTATATTGTACTTCCTCTCGAGTATATATTATCTCCCCCTACTCTATGATCCAAGTGTTGTCGAAGACCTCCGAATCTCCTCTGACGCAGCACGACGTTCAATGCTGGCGAAAAATGTTCCTTTTGTTGCACTTCCAGCATTCTGTTTCAAGTTTGGATACATTTTCACCAGTCGTGCCGCTAAGTGCCATCTACAAAACTTTATATTTACTTTGAATGCCCCAACAAAGTCATTCTAGTTCTTTGTCGAAGCTTTTCCCACTCATCCAATTTATATCATGACCCACATTTCCCACCCAGGCAATCATTGGTCCCTTCACAATTTCCTCCTCTAGTTCTACCTCCAGTAGATAATTATATGTTCATTTATAAATTTATACCCTGCCTGTCAATATTGGTCCAATTTTGATAATCTATCTATCCCTAGCTCCTTTACATCAGAGAATTGCAAATATACCCACCAGTCTAATATTCTTTAATTTACTCAGTGTTTTAATTCCCCCTGTTTATCTACCAATTCTTTATATCTAATCATTTTTTTTAATGTCCCTTGTATTTGGATATAATATAGTCCATAGATGAGATCCCGTGATCTTCAATATCTATTTTCTATTTCTCCATGTTTGTTAAAAGTGATATCAAATGTCCATGGAAATAGGAGTGGATCTTATTCTTTTTATCCCATAGAAAGGCATGCCACCCAATTTGGAGGTCATGAACTTCTATCGCCAAAATCCTTTTATTTTTTAAGTTTATCCACTCCTTAACCCATAGTAAAATTGCTGCTTGATAATTTGAAACATACAAGAACTGTTATCAATGCAAAGGGGGGGGGGAGATACTTTTTTAAGTCCAATGAAACAAGATAATATTTAAAAGCAACTCAGACAGAGCCCTCCCTACTTCACTAGAATATAAGAAGGTGAGGAGGAGGTTCAACACAATCAGACTTATTACAGCCAATCTTAAAATTAGTTTTATCCTTCTGTAGAGTTGATTTCCTGGTCTATATAGTGGGGACAACAATGATAGACACCACTCCCCCAAAAGCCTGGCTCTACAACATGATCACAGAATCATAAGGTTTGCAACACAGCTTAAAATCATCAGGTTCAAATCTCTGCCTATTGCCACCATGGCATCCCATCCTGGTGCTGCTATAGCAGGGCTGTCAAACTCACGGCCTGCAGGCCAGATGCATCAAGCACTGGCCATGCCCATGCCAGGTTTAGCGAAGGGGGGAAAAGTCATGATATGTCATGTGACGATGCCATGATGACACAAGTTTGACACCCTGTGCTATAGCATCCCAGAAGGTGGTCATCCTGTCTCTCCGCTGCACATTTGAGCAAAAGAGAAACTACCAAGTCTTAAAGTAGTCTGTCCCATTGTAGATCAACACTTAGCATTAGGAATGCTTTCCTAAAGCCCAACCAAAATCTACCTCCTGGTAATTTAATCCCAGTGTTTCTTGCCCTGTCTTTGGACTTTGAACAATTGTTGCCCCTTCAGGAGATAGCAATCACACTTTCATGAAGAGTTATCTTTTTCAGGCTAAACATAACCAAGTCTCCAACTATTTACTTATAAACATTTCCTTTCAGAATCCTTATCACCTTGATTATTCTTCTCTGGATACAATCTAGAATCCTCAAAGTCTTCCTTAAAACAGGGTACCCTATAATTGGATGCTGCGTTCTATGTTAGAATCTCATGGGAAATTATGTCAAATGCTTTGCTGAAGTCAAAAATGCTATTTCCAAAATATTTTCATGGTCAACTAAAACATTGAAAAGAGAGAGAGAGAAACAGAGAGACAGAAAGACAGGTGGAGAATGAGATTGTGCTGAATCCAGCAAAAAAATATATTATTTTCTGAGCACAAACCAATTGATTAATAATCTACCCCAAATTTTACCTGATAATGAAAACTATCTGGCTTTTCTTTTCTCCCCCACTCCTTTCCCATTCATTCAGCACTAGCCCATTCTCTATAAGACTCAAAAACAACACAGCAGAGGTAATAAAAATTTCTCAGGGATAACATAACAAAGATATTAATAAAGGGTTTCAACAAACTCCTTCAAGACTTCTAGATGTAATTGTTCTGGTCCTTAAACTTGCCCAGGTAACCAGGTAGCCCCTAGATATTAAGCAATTAATTAAGTCAATTGTTTTCTCATCCATTCAGTATAGTTCTCAATATAGTTCTCTTGTTCTTAGCAAATATGCTGGAATTTGCACCATGGCTGGGAATTCAGAAATTTGTTCCGCAGCTTGGAGAAAATTGCTGCAGATAATTTTTTTTAAAGCTTAATTTCTTGCCCTAGGAAGTATACATTTGACAGAATCGCTCCACTACTGAAAACCATGGAATATTAAAATGACTGCATGGTGCCTAAGTCCATCCATCTCTGTCTATGTCCTTTTTTTCCTTTTTTTCCATATTTGTACTTTCTCTGAACATGACATAAGCTGAACTCTCCATAAAGGAAAATCATAGCCAACCATTTCTCAAACCTTTTATTTCTTGACAGACTTTTGGTAAACATTTTTCATCATGCATCACCAACTCTGTTGATTTTGTGCAAATACAAATTTGCACAAAATTTGTGCAAAAACTTTGTAAAAGAAATTTACCAGATCACTCCTTCTCAGCTGGAGTTTCTGAGAGAAGTTGCTAGGATTTTGCACAAAAAGATTGTGAATTGGAATCACATTTTTTTTTACTCTGCACACTTGACAATGCTACCTTTACAGCGGTGAGAAATTTTACATATTCAAGTCACTTGCTAGCCTGCTGTTTTGCTGTTTTTGTAAATGTGAACTGTGTAGGTTAGAAGTGAATTCTATTGTGAAGTTTTCATCTTTTTTGACACCTTGATGCAGATCCATGAAGCCTAAATATTATTCCAAGGTTTCCTCCAGGGTAAAGAGCTTGAGAAAGGATGTACCAGAGAACCAATGGTGATGCAAAGATATGATTCTTGAATCACCTTCTTGAGAAACAGACTTTACACATTCAAAATTATGAGCACACTTTCCCCGTGCCTTAAGCATCAGGATCCAGAGTCTGCAACAGGAAGCTCAAATCGGAATGGGATAACTTGTCAAAGCCAACTCTCATGGCCAACTCACCACAGCCAACTTGCTGCAGGATAACTTGCCCCAGGAGAATTCAATTCTTTAAAATAATTTTTAAAACATATTTTAATTTTTGTTATTTACATTCATTTTGTCCCTCCTTTTGCATCCTTGCTTCAATGATTCTATTCCACCATTTCTTCAACATTTTTCGCAAAGAGTTGTCACGTGATGAGTTGGCTATGGCGAGTTGTCCTGCAGTGAGTTGGCTGCAGCAAATTGGCTGGGATGAATTGGCCATGGTGAATTGGCTGTGGCGAATTGTCATAGACCCAGCTTAGACAGTGAAAAAGCAGCATTGTGGTGTCCTGATAAAAACCCTAGAAATTCTCTAGATGTGTTACAACACTGCTGATTAAAATGGCAAGGTCACCTGAGGATGCTATTGGCCTTAGCCACACAAATTGCTGATTCTATCAGCCTTTTGAAAAAAGAATCAAAGGGCTAAAGCGGCATACAATTGTGAGGCAATCACAATTTTTACACATTGGAACGTTCTTCTTCCAAAGGCTGAAGGCTATGTTCTAGTCATCCTCTAATTTTGTTCTGGATTTTTCTTGAGTTATAAGAAAGGTCTATTTGCATTACATTGATTTATGTCTGCATAAATCTGACCAAGGTCTTGAAATAAAATAACCAGGGGTGGGATTCTACCAGTTCTCACCTATTCGCTAGAACCGGTTGTTCACATTCTAAGCAGTTCAGAGAACCAGTTGTTAGAAGAAATTATTGGCCTAATCTGGTAAGGAAGGCAGGAAGGAAACATTATGGTGTTGCTTGCAGAAATTGCCTCTCCGTTAACTCTTATTACATTCTTGGTAAGATTAGACTTCCCGTCTCAGGAACGTCTCTGGAGTTTTTTTCCCCTCCTTTGCTGCTACTTTGTTTGTGTGGAGTGACCATTCAAAGTTACAATGGCACTGAAAAAAGTGACTTATGACCCTTTCTCACACTTACGACTGTTGCAGCATCCCCACAATCATGAGAGGCCAGGTGAGGAGATGCGTACCTCGATGTGAGTGATATTGAGTTGGCCAATAACATGACCACCAAGCCATGTCCACCCAGTCACATGACCACCAAGCCACACCCACCACACAAGCCACGCCCACAGAACCAGTTGTTAAAAAATTTGAATCCCACCCCTGAAAATAACTCCAGGAGTTAGCCTCTTTTCCTAGCAAATTTAATTTTCTGGGGAAAATGAAAGTGAACTAAAACCTATCCAAGATTTAAATTTTATGTCTGCAAATTCAGAGAAAACCATCTGCAAAAACTTTAATTTGTCTTCCAGTAAACCAAGGTAGTTGTCTCATATAGATTCTTTAAGTCAGATAATTTTACATCACTGCACTTTTCAGTGCTCCTGAATCAGTTTCAATAAGATCAGCAATGAAGGAATCAAAGTCCAGTGTCTGATATTTGCTAGATGAATCTCTCAATAAGAACTTGCAAACTTTTAGGTAATTTCTCCATCTTTTAAATGGAACATTTTTTGTATTATGAACCATGGTGGCACAGTGGTTAGAACACAGTAGTGCAGGTTACTTCTGCTGACTACCAGCTGCCTGCAATTTGGCAGTTCGAATCTCACCAGGCTAAAGGTTGACTCAGCCTTCCATCCTTCTGAGCTGGGTAAAATGAGGTCCCAGATTGTTGAGGACAATAGGCTGACTCTGTAAACAACTTAGAGAGGGCTGTAAAGCACTGTGAAGCAGTACATCTAAGTTTATTATAACACAAATGTCAGGTTTTTAGATTTATTGCAGTACCTGCTCAACCTATTTTATCTAGTGCAACAAAACTGGATCAACACAGGCATTCATGTTAATCAATCCAGTTATAACTGGATTTAAGTCAGTTAATTGAATAGGAATACATTAAGAAATAAAGAGAACATCTGATATGTTATTTAGAATTTTGGAAAATACATTTTTCAGTTCTTCCAATTCTATAATGCCTCTTCAGATATATGACAATAGAATTCTTTAAATTACTGTATAATGACAAAGAATAACCTAATATCAGCTATTCATTTTCCCCCCCACTCATAATAGAAATTAATTTGATCTTTCATTTGGTACATTTCAAGCTATCCTAATATGCATGTGATTTTTAAAAAATGAGCTATCCATCCAGATGTATTCCCCCCCCCCCNNCCCCCCCCCCCGCCATGACAAGTTAATAGATATTATTGTTCTATGTACCTTTGTAAACTACCCAATCACAAGTGAGTGGGTGGACACAGAAATCCAAATAATAAACTAGAGACTCACTAGAGCATATGATTACATCATATGAATCAATGTTGTATACACCTCCAACGATGAGCTAAAACACTCAATTTATTTTCTGAAAAGGCATCAGTCTCCATTAGGCACAAAATAAATCCATTGAAAATCTAGTGAAATACCATACATAAAGACAAAATAGCCATTTACAATTATGTACTAGATACTGTAATTCTTTATTCCTTGCCTCTCTGTACATTTTTATTGTTTCAATTAGTATATTCTGTCATTCCTAAATAGCCAGTTTGGTAACAGGGGTATTAAACAACCCAGTATTTGAGAGGTTTCTGCAGTAATAAGGATAGATGGTACATAAACAGATGTCAAAAATATGTTCTATCTGAAAATGTGCAATTTGTACCTATTGGCATATTATAATTAATTAAATCAAGTTTATTCATTTTGAGATAAAGTGTATACTTCATATTCTGCCCATTTTATCTAACAAAAGACTATTTTCATGTATGGATTACCTTTAAAATTATTTTTGTGTAGACACAAAATGGAGTTGGTACCCTAATATAAACCACTTCTTTCTAAATCCTACTTCAGAAGGATCCTAAACATCTCCAGCTTACAAGAAGTGGTAAATATGCCTGTGCTGGTTATACAGTATATGGTTAGTTTAGGAATGAGAGCTGCCCCCTTAAGGGAATGCTTCATGGGAATTGTAGTTTATGTTACGTGGTCACATCTGTAATCCTGATTGGTCACTGAATTGATCTCTGGTTGGGCTGAGGGAGTTTTGGGGCATTCTTACATAGATCCCAGCATCGTGCTGGAGTTTTCCTTTGCTATAACTCTATGGGATGAATATAACCATCTTTTCACATGATTGAGGTAATTGTTGAAGCAAAGATTGGACGTTAGATGAATGTCAATATAACTGTGAATAATACTTTGAGGATACCTAATAAAATCCAATAAATTAACTTTGCATGGAAGACTTTGTAGTGTTAGACTGCTTGTCTCAGGAACTTTGGGGACATGAAAGTGCTGCCTGGGACATGAAAATGCCAATTCCAACATAAACCATGAAGGAAATTTTGCAGAATTAAAGCTCACATTTTATGTGGAAATAACACAAAACAAAACCTTGGTTCCTTCCCTCACTGTGGCTTTACATTCACCTTATGGATGTTTGATATCCACCCTAAAGATATTATAATAAACATTGGGTTAACAATGTGTTTTTTGGTTGCATTGGTTCTTATGACAAAAGGAAGAGATGGCTCAGTCTCTTGTGTGGTCCATGTGGTCCCTTTATTAAAATCTATTTTGTTTTCTATATACAAACCCATCTAGTACCAAAGGTGATAAAGTCCCAGATCCAGAAGGTCCCACCAAACCCAGCCCCACTCAGTTTTCTCAGGGAAGTTAGACCCTAGATAAATTTTGTACAGCAAAACCAACCCTTTGATACTTAATGAATTTCCATATAGAAAACCAAATAGATTTTAACAGGAGGAATTACATGGGGCAATCCAAATTTGTCTACTTTGATGGGATTTGGTGATGGCTTCCTCAAGGAGATAGAAAATGAAATCTTCTTTTAAAAATGAAGAACAACCCTCCCTCTCAAGGATGAATTAAGCCTTGACAGAACCCAACCACGTGACACTTCCAGGTTGTCTTAACTAGCTAGCAGGGGATAAAGCCAAGGACCAGATGGCTGAGCTCACAGTCATACAGATCATGTCTATTTTGTCAGACCTAACAGGTTCAAACCATTCCCAGATACTCAGAGCTAAGACCTTACACTGGGCATCTCCATCAGATCAAAGGTAGTATTCAGCAGGTTCTGACCAGTTCTGGAGAACTGTTAGCAGAAATTTTGAGTAGTTCGGAGAACCAGCAAATGCCATCTCTGACTGGCCCCGCCCCCATCTATTCTCTGCCTCTCGAGTCTACTTTTGTTGCCCTGCATAGGAGAACAGAGCTGGAAAGTAGGTTAGTGGGGTGTGGAGGCAATGGGATTTTGCAGTATCCTACCCGTGCCATGCCCACAAGCCATGCCTACAAAACCACACCACACCCAAGCCATGCCCCTCCTCTTGAACACAAGAACTCCCCATTGACCAAACTTCATAAATTTGAAGGGAGAACGTGTGATGATTTAAGAAGTGAAAAGATTGTTAACAGAAAGATATCTGCCAGTATTTTATAGGCGTGTTTCTAACACACAATTGATGTCTTGTATAAGCCCTTTATTCCACAATATCTTCAACTGCTTTAAGAGACAAATCTCACCAAAATAGCTAAACATATTATTAGGAATTGATAGTCACCTAACAGTTGGGTTGGAAATATATAAACCAGGATAGACATTTAATACTGTCTCTTTAAGGGAATGCTAAAATTGTAATTGGATGTGGTTCCTCAAATGGCCATAAGATGGAGCCAGAAACCTGGGTTGTTAGTTCTGTTGTTGGTAGTTACAAGTTGGCTGTTTTTGGTTCCTGCATTTTCCTTATTGACTGTTGCTGATCATCATTCTTCTTGGATTGCTGTAAGTCTGTTACTGAACTGTTTATGATACTGGACTTTGTTATTTGGATTATCCCTGGACTGAAATACTGACTGATTTAACCAAGTCCAAGTATGACTTGGACTGTTTGTTGGGCTTTGCTTAACTGTTTACTGGAAGTAAAACCTACATTTTTACTATTCAGTGTATCTGTGTGCTGATCATGTGTTATTCAACATCACCCTCACTACGTTTCCCTGTGTGCACTCATTCTCCTAACGGGGAATTACCTCAATACATATATTCAAACTCACATATTCAGATACAATTAAAATTTCAATTTTGAAACACCCTGATCAATGACAATTCAAGTAATAACATGCCCTGTTGTTTGGAATTTTTACAAAGACTGTTGAATTTTTACAAAGACTGTTTTAGTAGTACAAATTTTAAAGTCAAAACTAACACTAGGTAACTAGTAGTCTAGGTACCTTTTGAAAAATAAAATGTTAATACGTATATTTTGTGCTTCATTTATTTTTAAAATAAATGTACTCCTGTTTACAATGATAAAACAGAGTAAAATGAGCAAGAGTAAACTCCCTTCTATTTTGCTCCAAACTTTTCAAAAATATGTCAATAGCAGAAAGTAGCCCTTGAGAAAATCACTTATTTTGCTCCCAAATCTCTCCGCCATGTATTACCTCTGAATATCCAGTTTATTGAAGTCAACCAGAACCCATGAAATGAATAAAAATAACCATAATGACAAGACAGGAAATAAAATATTTAGGAACTATCAATCTATTTTAAGCCACCATGGAATATAATAACAACCATATAGGCCTCTTCTAAAATATTTAGCCCTTTATAAATGAAATTTCTACTGCAATTGAGAGAAAGACCAATGATAACTTTATAAATAGTTGAGGTACCTGACCTCAAGTTAGCACTGGAAAATGCCAGCTAAGACTGTGTCTATCTATTATCTAGTGGTGAATGAGCTGATCTGGGGTATATTGTTGTGTCTTGGCTGAAAGAGGACAATGATGATATCCTCTCAAAAGTCTGCCCAGATTGTAGATCTCATACCAACTTTGATCCCACGGTTAAGGGGGTTTCAGGTGGTGTTAATCTATGTGTTGGCTTATTGTCTGCCAGGATCATTTTTCCAGACCTAGGTGGGTGCAAATCTTCTGTGTTTGGTTTGACCATAGGGACAAGTCAGGAATTATTTTGATATACATTATATAAGAACAACGTTTGGTGTGCAGTTAAGGCTAATCAGGCAAATCTTAAATCATTTTATTGTAACTATTATCTTGCTTTTTTGACCATACCTTAAACTGGCTAGTTGCCTTTTGAACAGTTCAGAGTCCATCCAAAAAAATATGTCATGCTAACAAATCGGTAATGTTGGCGTAATTAAGTACCATTTCCAAGTTTCATAATACTGCAAAATTTCTCCTAGAAAAAGAGGAGCTTCTGGATTTTAAGGTAGTTTGTAGGGTATAAAAGTATTCTATTGCTGAACCCCAAGAAGGGAGCCTTTTTGTATATTGCAATTGCACACTTAAAAAGATTGAGTATTTAAAGATGCTAATCTGTCCAAAAATTCAGACACGTTTCCATAACTATTTGTTGTCTCCCAATACCCTGAATCAGGAACAGGATACAGAACATCACTTTCTCACCAAGGATGCTGGGAACAAAATTAGCACTATGCTTCCATATAAGATGATGTTACAAGAAATGTATGTAGAAAAAGCTTTGTTGTATGCTACCCAAAGTCATTTTTGGTGAGATAGACAGCTATATAAATCAGACAACTCAAATAAAGACCTGATTGATTACAATTGATGTTTTTAGACTGTAGTCATATGAGTGACTTTTAAAGGCATGTGATTCTGCCATTATACTTTTCACCCAAATTTCTGTTTTTAATCTATTAATAGCTCTATTCAGCACTGCTTACATACTTGGCTAAAACAAGTCTTTCTCACAAGAATATTTTTTCTATATGTTTGTTCACCAATTTCTTGAGAGTTAATGGACAAAAGATGATTGTCAATGGGATGTGTAATGGAAACTGAATGAACCTTTACTTTATTCTTAATTTAGGACTGTGCTCATCATGCAATGAGGACTTCATTTCATTGTTAGTAGCCCCATTCTATATGTTGGTTAGTTCTTTGACTTTTGGCAATAAGCACAAACCTTTATATGCATAGGAAAAGCAAAGAAACCAACTTGAACAAAGTGGAGGTGTTCATTATTACCTATTTGTCTCAGGTTCTTGAAAATTTGTGAATGCTGATAGTATTAACAAAAAAATGTAAATATTAAACATGTCAAATGTAAACAATAGAATACTCCAAGACTTCCATAGGAGATATATAGATATATATTTCATCTCCTGAACAAATTAAAGCTTTTTTTAAAAAAAAATCAGCCTAAACATAACAATCTATCAGCTTCCCATTTGGGGAATTACAGTTTCTATTGTTTTTGCATGTCAACACTACCATTGTATCTATGGAGTGGTTCCTTTTTCAAGTCAGGGTAGTTCTCGTAGTCACCCAATCTGAGTCAGAGCTCAGGTTCACTGCAATAGTTGCAAAAATGTAGCTCTATATTCCCATAGTCCAGCAATGGGAAAGACATGATTAGCTCCCCATACAGGTAGTTCTCAACCACAATTGGCTCCAGAATTTCCATTGTTGATCAAAGCAGTTGTTATGTGAGTTGCACACAATTTTACAACTTTTACCTTGGTTAAGCAAACCACTGTAATTGTTAAGCAAATCTTATCTTTCCTCATAAACTTTACTTGTTGGAAACCAGCTGCAAAGGTCATAAATGGGGACCATGTGTCTGAGCAATGCTGCAATCATGATAGATACCTGCTGGATGCTGGGTGCCCAAATTCTAATCACATGACTCTGAGGATGTACAGTGGTGGTTAAATGTGAGGACCAGTCAGAAGTCACTTTTTTCAGTTCCAATATAACTTTGAAGGATTGCTAAACAATTGATTTTAAGTCAAAACTACCTGTACCTAAATTTAACAAGTGACATTTTGAGTGACAAAGCATGCCAATTTCATATATAATGTGTTCTCTTCGCTGATGATGTAAACCTATTCAACACCACAGACAATACTGCTACCCTTCAAAAAGACTTTGACATCAGAATGGTCAAATAAATGGCAACTTCAAATCTCAACAAATAAATGTTCTGTCCTACATATTGGAAAAAAAAATCAGAAAATAAAATACAGGCTGAAGAATAAGACCTTGTTGATGATCCAAACTTTGTCAAGGACCTTGGAGTACTCATCTCTAATGACCTAAGTACTAGAGCCCACTGTAACTACACAGCCAAAAAGGCATTAAGAGTTGTTAACCTAATCTTACATAGTTTTTTGTCTGGTAATATTACACTTATAACTAGAGCATACAAAATATTTGCAAGACCAATACTTGAATACAGCTCATCAATCTGGAACCCACATTACATATCTGATATTAACACAGTTGGGAAAGTCCAGAAATATTTCACAACAAGAGTTCTCCACTCCTCTACTCATTGCAGAATACCTTATGCCACCAGATTCGAAATTCTAGACCTAGAAAACTAGAACTATGCCACCTTCGGTCCGATCTAAGTATATTATATAAAAACAAACATTGCAATGTCCTACCTGTCAATGAATACTTCAGCTTCAACCATAACAACACAAGAGCAAACAATAGATACAAACTCAAGGTTATTTGCATCAAACTTGATTGCAGGAAATACGACTTCAGCAACAGAGTGGTCAGTGTCTGGAATACTCTACTTGACTGTGGTTTCTTCCCCAAACCCCAAAAACTTTAACCTTAGACTATCTACTATTGACCTCACGCCTTTCCTAAGAGGTCTGTGGGGGTGGGTGCAGAAACGCACCCATGTGCCTACCATCCTTGTCCTATTGTTTCTTTTATTTTTTTTTTCTTATATGTATCCATGTATTCATAACTATGTTTTTACTTATACCTATTATTTTCTAAGCAATTGACAAAAATAAATAAATAAATAATAAATAAATAAATAAAAACATATTCAGGCAAATGTAACTAGGTAGCTTTGTTATTAGACTAGATTTGCCATATGATCCAAGTGCAGTCTTACTGTATCGGAAGAAGCCTAATAATATAGATACCATAATAATCCAGATTGTAAATCTCATGATTGATAAGCTCAATGATGAGATTTATTCACGTAAATCCACTACTGAAATGAAAATAAAGTCAACTACTACCTAACCTCATCTATGAGATGTGTGTAGGCATATATATTCTGTCCCCATAAAGGAAAATTTTTATTTCACTGTTTTAAACAGAACCACTGTTACAGAGTCATTGCTTTACGGTTCTCTGTGGGTAGAAGTATTGCTTCTTGAGACAGATAGTATATACTCTGGGATAAACTGGAGAAAACATATATCTTCAATGTCCTTCACATACCTGGCTACTTTTGAGATTAAGAATTTTCCATGAATGTCTAAAAGACGGCAATAAATACTTTGAGTTGGATGTGCAAAAACCCCTCTCATATTTAAGGATTATCAGGCAGGCATTTTTGAATGCTTGCAAATTCATTTCAGACTGTTTTGCCAAACAAATCTAAAAAATATTTTTAAGTACTCCCACCTTTTTTCTAATTATCTGTCCTCAACATGCTAAAGTAAGAATTCCAGATACTTAGGAGCTCACCATCCATTAACCCCAGTTTATATAATCAATGGCAAGTCATTATGGCAATTGTAATCTGAAGCATATGAGGAAACAGATTACTTACCTCTATATCTTGACAGTTTAGAAATGTTGAATTATTTAACAAAAAGCACTCAGATGAGAAAATTATAAAGTATATTCATATATGCTTATGCAACTCCCTTCAGCTATGACAGACTAATACATTTTTAGTCTGAGAAAACAGTTCTTCAGTTAAATATCATGAATAAAAAGTAAAGATATTTTAGGCACCTACTACAATCACTCCCTACTTTCTATGCAACCCATTCTGCAGTCTGACACTGAATTCATCCTGAGAAATCATTCCCTACAACACTAACTTCTGTGGCATGAAATACAACCAACCATATACACTAAACACACTTGGAAGAAAGGTTATCACTAATTCCTCTCCTTCATCTTACTTCTATGTGTGAAAATTGAATCGACATTGTGAAGGAATGGTTTTCCTCACCATGCCTCCTGTAAGCTAAAGGAAGTCTCCCTTGTATTGTTCTTATGTCAACAGCATCTTGACACACTGGAACACAACTGTTTTAATGAGGTAAAAGGGGAGACAGGAAAAGACAATCCTACCATTTGGAAGGAGCCTGGCTACAGATACAGCTTTTCTCTAACTCTCCACTGTGCTGTTCTGCAAATTCTTCCTTGATGATTATTAGTAGCTTCATTAGCTACAAGCCTGAAATAACTATCAGATAACAAGGATGGGCTGCAGATCACCATGATACACCATGAGACTAAATATAGGCTGTAAAATGTTGAAACCAGCTTTCCTCCTAAATTCTTTTACACCAAAATAGCCTCACCAGTTTTAAAACTATTAATTCCAAAATAAAATGGTTTAAGACTGGACATTTAAGCTTGCAGCTAGCTTGTACTGATATTGGACTTTCTGCAAACAGCAAGGATTCAGTTGATGAATTCTTTAGAAGAAACAGAACTAGCTCTTCTTAAAACTACTTAATCTGATAATTCCTCAAAGCTCTTCAACATTTAGATTTGAGGTACAAAAATAAAATGAATGCTGTCACTGTCTATAAAATGATATGTCAAGCAGGGCATCTTTGAACTTTGCTGTGAATCATCCATGTCTCATTTCTCAGGTTCCAACCTCAATAAAACAAAACAAAACAAAATCTTCACTAAGCTTTTGCTTCTAAGCCCAGGAACTGGAATTTTATCCTATGGAAGACTCATCTTGCCAAGCTCCATTAGCTTCAATCTAGTATGATTTGATAATACTTCCCAAAACACGACTTCACTTATGTAACACCAGTAGCCTGCAAGCACATTATATGTAACATCCCTTTGGGAATGGATAGCATGACAAATATGGAATGATCCCGAGTTAGAAGATGACAAACTAAGCCAATAAATAAGAAAGGGTCCATCTACCTCTGAATGCCTTCCCTCGGAGGAAGGTCTGCAGGAAGTGCATGCTCCTTTTTTTCAGCCCCACAGGACGATGCAACATGAGGCTAGCTTGAGAGGTGCTGATACTGCATCCAATTCAATACAGGTTTCCCTAAATTGCAGTCTCCAGCTTCAGTGTTCCTGCTTGGATCTGCTCAGCTGACCATGGATGAATATAAAAAGCAGAACTCCATGCCTCTTCTCCATTTCCTTAACTCCCCAAACAAGCAATTAGCATGAATAATTACAGCTCTGATTATCATCCACAGCCAAGTTTAAAGCAAGAAGAGGAAAGCTATAATTAACTCTTTCTGAAATATCAGTTAAGATGGTTGTGAAATATCATAGGTCAACGTTGTGGTTGATTTTTTTTGGGGGGGGGAATCTTTTAAAGTCAAGCAAACTGGGGGGGGGGGTCAAAGACAAACTGTATTTCATTTTNGGGGGGGGGTCAAAGACAAACTGTATTTCATTTTGACTCATAAGCAGCTTTTTACATGTTAATGATCCAAGATGAATTAGGAGGATTGAAGAGAGAGCAACTTTAGTATATTATGTAAATCCATTTATTATTTAGAACATTATATCACAAGCTACCTTATGGAAACCAAGAAAGGCAAAAGCAGCATTTCAGAAGTTTGAAGATACATTTGCATGGGGCCTTCCTGCCCAAGTACAGTGAAGTTTTTGGAGTTTCAGCAGTGACATTGGGAGGATAGACTAGAGCCATACTTGAAAATATGTACCATGTTACCAAAGAAAGAACAGTGCAATTCTTGACCAACTTTCACCATCCTGGTGCCTTCCAAGTACCCTGAATCTGCTGATCACAGATTTAAGAAGGGTGAAATTTAATAGATTTCTTTTGAAAAAGATTTGGTTACAAGAAGAAGAACATAATTCTGTGAAGGAAACTAGTGCTTTCTAAATTATAAATAAGTTGCATTACAATCTTAGATAAACTTTGAAGGCTATGAAGACACTGGTTCAACATTCCATGTTTAAAAATTATGGTTAATAGCAATAGCACTGAGACTTATATACTACTTCAGTGCTTTACAGCCCACTCTAAGTGATTTACAGAGTCAGCATATTGCCCCCCAACAATGAGTTCTCATTTTACTGACCTTGGAAGGATGGAAGACCGAGTCAACTTTGAGCAGTTCAGAATTGAACTGCTGGAGTGAACAGTGAGTTAGTTGGCACTACTGCATTCTAACCACTGCACCTTAATCAGTCACACAGACATTTTAACTTGTAATGCTGCTATTAATTTTAGACCTAATGTTTATGCATGCCAACAGAATACAAAAATATTATCAAAGGCCCTAAATATTACCTGTGCTAAAGCTTTAAATCCATAATTTAGATGGCCAGGAACAACATTAACAGCAAATATGAAACCATAGGAGAGAGACTGAAATAGTAAACATGCAATGGGTTGAGGTTAAAAACAAAGACATTAAAATAGTCATAAAAGGCTATTTCCTCTATGTCTTTTCAAAGGTAACAGCTAATAAAAGCCACCATCTAACTCCCATATCCTAGCTTGTAAACATACATACCAGGATTTATCCATTCTGTAGCACCCAATACCTTAATGTAAAGCATCATTTTTATTGAGAGGCCAAATTCCTTAAAGAAACAAGAGTCATAGTACTTATAAGCACTGCCATAAGGAAGGATACAGAACTGATAGAGTTGAATCACCCAGCAACGTGCCTAATTGCATAATAATAAAAGTGTCAACAGGTGTTGCTTATCATGCAGCAGTCAAGACAATTGCTACAAGTAAAAGGCTTTGAACCTGCATTTAAAGCTACAGTAGAATCTCTTTGTGGTTAATAGGATATTACAAAGTGACTCTTTTGTGACTCTCATTTTGTGACTCCTTTGTCCATTCTCAGTATAGCTTTGCTGTAGACCTGGGCTGCATATTGTTCTATGGCCACTTGTTTGTTCATGATATCCGGAATAAACCATAGCTGAGTGAAATGGATTTGTAAACATTCAAATTCATACAATTCAAGGAAGGCAAAATAAAACAAACCACATTATAACTCTGCATAATGTATGGGATATGCTAAGGAACCAAGGAAGATTGATTCAGCCTTCCATCCTTCCGAGATGGGTAAAATGAGGATCCAGATTGTTGACTCTGTAAACCGCTTAGAGAGGGCTGTAAAGCACTGAAGCGGTACCTAAATGTTAGTGCTATTGCAAAAATGCTATTGCCTAACATTAGTCAATACATTACTTATCCACATTGCAATATTAGTACAAATAGAGTTAATTGAACCATACTTGCACTGATGACTGCAAATTTCAGTCTAAATGTTTTCCTTTTAAATAGGTCTCTTCTCAGTGTTATTTGGACCCATATTTGTCATAATCCTGGAATACAACCCTGTTTTAATATCAGCAAAATAGTATTCTACTATTATTTGTAATATATACAGCCCATGTCACACAGCACCAACAGATGGAAAGAGGATGTAAAATGGAGAGAAACACTTGCCATCCATTGGTTAACGCGGAATGCATCTGTTCTTGTACTCACTGAGTCCGTTTTTCATACCTCTATCCATCCAGCATTCCATCTACTGAGATTTCATCCGCTCAAAAAAGTTTTGAGCTGCACAAAACTTTTGAGCGGATAAAGTATCAACACCGTCCGTTATGACATCCGCTACGCATACGGGGAAACATCCGTTTTATACGTCCGTCCATACATCCGTTACAGCGTTCCGCTTATATTCTGCTAGGCATCCGCTACGGCATCTGCGCAACTCACATCTGGCTCCCAGTGGAAAACGGACACAGGGAGGAAGTTGAAACGGACGCAGAACGGACACATAGCATTAGTACCACAGACATAGAAAGATGAAAGCGTATGCAGGCTCACAATAAAGCATTTAAAACGGGAAAAAAACCCATTCATATTAGGCGGACGTGTATCTCGGATTTCTAGTATTGTCTTGCAGGATGTCTAGAGATGCAGGAAGGACACCTAGCGGAAAAACCGATATTTCCCTATAAAAGGGGAGAAGAAATACCTGGATCTCACTTTCAGTCCAGCAGCCCTGCTGTGCAGACCTCTTCAGCCTTCTTCTGGAATCTTGCTCTTCCACAGCATCCAGTAATCTCCACCATTGGATCGTCGCACATTCCTATTTGGTAGCCGCCATATTCATACAACAGTGTGAAGGCCCTCTACAAGCTCTTTCACCTGTTCTATGAAAGAAAAGGAGGTGTCCAAGAAGTGTCTGGGGTCTTGAAGATGGATCAACGAGAAGAGCGGAAGTACAGACTGTATAACAATCTGCATGGTGGCAGCTAATGGATACGAAGACCCTCATGCATTCCAGAATTTCATTTGAGGATGCCGCCATCCATGTTTGACGAAGTTGTGGCAGCGGGCTGGACAATCTGGTGACCCAGGCAAACACCAACTTCCGGCCCAGCCTAGATCCCTGGGCTAAAGGTGGCTACTGGACTCTGCGTCACCTGGCCTCCGCGGACCCATGTACAGGAACATGGCAGTAGCCTGGAGGGCCACACAACACCTATCAGCATTGTCGTCAGAAAAGTGGTGCAGGCTATCATCGAAGCAATTACCTGGAGGAGCTCCTCAGCGCCCATCACTAAGAAGGATGGAAGAAAGTTGCAAGGAGCAGCTAGGTATTCAGAAGTGGAACTTCCCCCCACACCGTTGGAGCCATAGATGGGAAGCAACGTGGCCTGCAAAAGCTCCACCAACTCAAGGGTCCACTTATCAACAACTTTACAAGGGCTTCTTTCAGCATCATTTCTCTTTCGCCTAATGGTCCAATGCTGGACTACAAGTTCATGTTACATCGATGCGCTCCAGGCAACGGTCCATGCTTCAGATGCCCAGGTATACAACGCCAGTCACCTCAAGCGAGGCGGCTGGAACTTGTACCTCATCCTGGGCTTCCCAGATCCAGACCCCTGCCCAACGACACACAAGATGTGGCCCTACTTCATCGTGGGTTGATGACACCTTCTCCCTCAGCAGCCTACCTCATGAAGCCCTACATTTCCCAGACTCCTCACCCGTGAAGAGAGTATCTCAACTTACAGGCTTCCAGGCAAGGCGGTGTGGTGAATGAGAACGCCTTTGGCATCCTGTGCCAACAGGTTTCCAGGTACTTCTTCACCACATGCAGCATCGGCCAGAACCCATGAGGAGGATCGTGGAAGCTTGCTGCACCTGCACAATCTATGCGCACCCGCTACCAGTGTCAGAACCAGGTTCGTGGGACCTCCAACAAGGCAGTGGGGGACAGGAGCCTGGGGAATGGAAGGCAAGGGCGAAACTCCTGATGGACACTGTGGATAGTTGCAAGCCCAATAGAGCTTCACGTGGAAGGGAAGAAGCCAGAGCAACCTACTGAGACACTGGTGCAACCCCCAGCTGGAGCAAGTGGAGTGGGCCAAGACAGGAATGGTTCAATGCTTAATGGATGCTTCCTTCAGCCTGTTCATCATACTGATGAGATTTTGCCATGGCTATTGTTGATTGGCCCTACAATGAACAGCGGCATTTAATAAAGAGTTGTGTTTATGTTGACATGTGTGATGATTGATTACATTAATTATTGATAATAAAGGGCCATAGGTGTGGCACCTGTGAGGGTGGACCATACCAGTCCCACTATGCTTGCACTGGGGAGGTTTTATCTATCCCACAGCTATTTACCCATCCCACAGGTATCCCTGCCCATCCCACTGCTATCCCTTACCATCCCACAAGCATGAAAAGGCCTAAACCATTTCTAAAGTTTCCACCAAGACTTTATTTACTAAAAGAACTGAAACCAAGTGTGTGAAGCAAAGGATAAACTTTCTTAATAACAAACTGTAAAAAGCAATAATGCCCAAGTAAAGTGTCCAAGCAAAGATAAGTCAACAGGTTAGCAACCAGCTCTCTGGCACTCTTCTCAAGGTCACTTGAGGCGTGCCCATAGGTCTCAGGGGTGAAGAGTCCAGGTGCTGTGGAGGTGGCTGCTGCTGGAATGTGGTCTGAGGCGCCATTGGGGTGCCTGGCCCCGAGAGCGATAACAAAGGGGATGTCGTGTGGGGAAGCTCTCAGAGAGCTGGCTCAGTCCTGTGATGTTGAGAGCCCTTCCCTCCATGACATGGAGGTGTGTCAGTCCAAGACCAATGACAGATGTTCTGAGGCCGACTTGGCTGTGCGGGGTGGAGGAAGGAGGAGTTGTAGTTAGGCTGTCTGGTCTGCAGTAGTGAGCGAGTGCAGGCGTCGGTTGGCATCTTGTGGTGTCGGGTGGCGATTGTATGTATCGTGGCAATCAAGTGGTACCTTGGTGTATGGATGAACCTGTGCCTGACTGGAAAGGGCTGCCTGTGCTGCTGGAACTCATGGGTAGCTGTTAGCCTTGGCAGAGTGAGGGCGCTGTGGAAAGCCTTGGGAAGGGCTTGTGACATCACCTGGGGTAGAGGAGGCAGACCTGGGACTGCGGTCGGAGGGGGGGGGGGGGGCCAAAAGCGGTTCATGCTTTAGGTCTGGAGGGTTGTGCAGAAGACCTGCTGATCCTTCTCCTGATCACCTGGTACTGGGATTTGGAAGTGTCCATTGAGGGTCTGATTGACGTACGGTTGAAGAAGGGCTCTGTTAAGAGGATGTATGTCAGTTGGTGTACCAGCTGATAATAAACACCATCTGTCCCTGATCTCCAGCAGGACAGTGTGGCCTCTTCCCCTCTGGTCTGCCCCTCTGCCTGCTTTCTGAGGATGGTGGAGCTGGCGGTGGGGGTGGGTTGGTCTCTGGTGGGCAACGGCCTCTCCTCTGCTCCAACTGCTATCAGCGGTGGTCCTCCATGACTCCCACACGGGGAGTGCAGCGATGTCGGGGGGTCTCCATCGTGGGCACTACCACAGATACCTTGCTGGACACAGGAGCTGACCCTCTTGGCCAGCAAGAGGACTGGCTCATCTGTGGGCTGCCTGAGAAGAGAGGGTTGACAGAGGGTCTGCTCCTCGGTGTGTGGACCTCACCCTCCAAGAAACTGCACTTGCCCATCACGTAGGGTCTCCCGGTTCGCGTGAGCTTGACCGCGGCCTTGGCCAGACTTCTGGTTATTGGAGGGTGCAGCTTTCCGTTTACCAGGTGTGCATGTGCTTCCACCATCTGAGAAGGACCTCCGAAGTTGTAGCCCAGGCTCTCCACCTTCTCTCTCAAGGCTGCCTGCTTCTGTTGGTGTCTCGATTAGAGCGCCTGTGTCCCTTCCGCCAGAGGTAACTCGTTCTCCTCAGCCATTCGAGCACCTCACCTCATGTTCCTCTTCGGATGGAGTACTGTCTCTCTCCCTAACACCGTGATTTGCCTCTTCCTCCCTCTGCAGGCCTTCTGGGCCCTCATCAGTAGGGCTTTGAGGTTTAGGGCTGGAAGGTCCACCAACACCAAAACAGCAGGCAGCAGCAGCACCAGCAGCAGCAGCAAAAGCAAAGCACCAGACAGCACCAGCAGCACCAGGAGCCACCAGCAGCACCAGTTTAGTGACTAGGAGCACCAGGCAGGACCAGGAGCAGCACCCAGCAAGGAGTAAGGCACCAGGCAGAAGCCCCAGCACCAGGAGCAGCACAGCAGAGTAAGCACCAACAGAACCACCAGCACCAGGAGCAGCACCAGCCAGAGTTAAGCACCAGCAGAAGCACCATACCAGGAGCAGCACCAAGCAGAAGCAACCTGCAACCCAGCAGAGTAGCCCCTAGGCCAGCAGAAGCCCCAGCAGAAGCAAGGAGTTTCAGCGCCAGGGGGTGCGATGGGCGCCCCTGTCCTTCTTGCCAGGGGCTGCAGGAGTAGGCACAAGGCTTCCTCTTCTCCCCATGGTTGTTTGGTTGGAGATGTGTCTGGCAGCAGGTCTTTCCTCTGAATGGTAACCTTGCTTGTGAGCCTGCACCTTTTTATATCCGCGGGGCTGACGCAATGCATTCTCCCTGCTATTGCGCATGAATGACTTTGCATCCGCCTAGGCATCTCCACTAGGCATTCCGCTAGCGCGTCCGGTGATGCATCCGCGTCATCCGCTCGGCATCCGCTCGGGCATTCTGTTCCTTCCGCTGCCGCATCCGCTCACTGTTGCTTCCCCGGAAGCCCCTGCGGATGGTCATCCTCTTCCATCCGCTTCATCTGCTAGGCTTTCCGTGGAGCATCCGCTTAACATCCTCGCTACGTCGTTCTCCCCATCGTTCCTTTCCGTTGTTGTCCGCTCTCTTTATGCAAATTTGGGGCACTTTTGAGAGTGGATAACAATGGATGGAACATTTTCTCGTCAGCTGTGTCCTTTTTACATACTTTTTGCATCCGTCGGCTGATGTGACAGGGCCTTACTATACAATGTTTCAGACTGAAATTTACTATGAAACCATCTTTTCTGAAAAAAAACACTCCTCATAATAATCTTGTAGTAAGATCATTGAACTAACATCTGATGATCTGAAGCAATATATATATTTGGCCCTCTCCCCAACATTTTTTTTAAAAGAAAAAAGAATAATATATGTTTCCTAGCATTTAAAAGTATTAATTATGATATAGCAAATTCATTCAGCACAACTCTAGGAGGCAAAAGATACTCAGCCAATAATGAACCATAATTAAAATAACATGAAATATTTAAACAGCAATCAGAAGATTCAATTTTACTTTTTAGAATGTTGTTCAGGAGAACAAGCATTATAAACCCTCACCATGGCTTAAAAATATTTTCTCAGTTTTCTTCTCTTCTGCCTAGCTCAGCAGCATGAAATCAATAGTAGCAAATTTACTGATCCATTCTGCCATGGCCAATGTCCACCTGCAAATGTTTTGATTTCCTCCATGAAATGAAGATACGCTTTTACATCTTGAATATAAAAAATACTATTGTATAACTTGGCACTGCAACTTATATCCAACTCATGTTTTAAACACAGGAATGCAAAATATCATCAGTGTCTAGTAACATTACCAGATAAAAGGTGTCACTGTCATTACAGAGCAAAAAAGAGAAGACCTGAACAGGCCAAAGGCCTACCTAATTGGTACTAATTGTACAGTGCCTAATCAGTTGTCTAGCTTCTAATATGTTTGGACCTGAATATAAATTTTTGTTCACTTTACCCATCACAGACATATTTTAAATGAATCTATTATGTAAAGCAAGGATTGGAGACACAAATTGTAGCAATGAGAAGGCTGAGAAGCAAATAATGCCAGCATTCCTCATCTGAGAACTCTAAATTACCATACATTCCAATTAACAAAATAAACATACCGTAATAGATCTCCACAAACATTGCTATTATTCAAAACATCCCCTGGTACCTGAATAGGCAAAACATATTTATGAAAGCCAGCGTGGCATAGTGGATTAGAATGAAGTATTGCAGAATTGCTAACTAGGGCATGCAAAACCTTTGCTAGACCAATACTAGAATACAGCTCATCTGTCTGGAATCCTCACTGTATATCAGACATTAATACAATTGAGTGAGTCCAGAAGTATTTCACGAGAAGAGTACTACACTCCTCTGCTCGCAACAGAATACCCTATATCACCAGACTTTAAATTTTGGGCTTGGACAATCTTGAACTATGTCGCCTATGGTTGGACTTAAGCGTAGTACACAAAATTATCTGCTACAATGTTCTACTAGTCAATGACTACTTCAGCTTCAACCACAACAATATAAGAGCACACAACAGATACAAACTCAATGTTAACCACTTCAAACTTGATTTCAGAAAGTATGACTTCAGCAACAGAGTGGTCAATGCCTAGAATGCACTACCTGACTTTGTAGTTACATTCTCAAACCCCCACTCCTTTAACCTCAAACTATTCACTATTGACCTCACCCCATTCCTAAGTGCACCATCGTGCCTCCCATCCCTGTACCTATTTTCTGTATTCTTATTCATGTTTATACTTATACCTATTATTTTGTAAGCAATTGACAAATCAAATCAAATCAAATCAAATAAATAAATAAATCTCTGCTCACTCCCAGGAATTCAATCCTGACCCAGCCTTTCATCCTTCCGAGGTTGGTAAAATGAGGACCCAGATTGTTAGGAGCAATATGCTGACTCTGTAACCTGCTTAGTGAGTGTGTAAAGCACAATGAAGGGGTATATAAGCCTAAATGCTATTGTTATACTATATTCCACCCCAAAAGGTTCTTTGAAATGATCAACCTTGCATGCCTTCCAAAACACGAAAGGGATCATCATGAGTCAAAAAGAGGGCTGTGAAAATATGTACAAACCCTTCACATCCCGGACATAAACTGTTTCAACTCCTACCCTCAAAATGACGCTATAGAGCACTGCATACCAGAACTAGACACAAAGACTGTTTTTCCCCAAAAGCCATCACTCTGCTAAACAAATAATTTCTTCAACACTGTTCAACTATTTACAAAGTCTGAACTACTATTACTATTAATCTTCTCATCATTCCTTATCACCCAACCTCTCCCACTTGTGACTATAAGACTGTAACTTTGTCGCTTGTCTCCTTATGATTTATATGGACTGTTTCCTAGTATGATTTAATTGCTTATTGTGCCTTATGATTCTTGACTTTTCTTTTATGTACACTGAGAGTACATAATTCCTTGTGCGTCAAGACAAATTCCTTGTGTGTCAAGACAAATTCCTTGTGTGTCCAATCACACTTGGCCAATAAAGAATTCTGTTCTGTTCTGTTCTGTTCNTTGTGTGTCCAATCACACTTGGCCAATAAAGAATTCTGTTCTGTTCTGTTCTGTTCTATTCTATTCTATTCTATTCTATTCTAATGGGCCCCTGATGTTAACACTACCTCAGAGGCAGGATTAATAGCAAGCCCTTTCTCTTATTCATATTATGTGACTAATAAATTTCATGGAGTCAGCTCAATGATACCCAGGCTATAAACAAATTAAATCTTTAAAGACAACAACCAGCACCATGAAGCCTGGAAGTCTATTGGTAACCCGTACAATTCCAACAATAGATATGTCACATGGGCAAAATGAGCCAAAAATGAGCCAAGTCTATTGTTATCTGGGTCACTGTATATTAGACTCATTGCAGCTTCCAGATGCGCTTCAAGGGCAACCCCGTCAAAAGCAAACAAAGCAACTACAGCTGAGATGACCCAATCTCTTAGTGCAAAACTTTATTGAGTACATCATTCCAGCACAGATGAGGGCAAAACCAGATCTAACCATTTCCTGCTCAAACCCACATAATCAGAGTTCACGTTTTCCCTCCCCTCCTATTAGACCAGGTCACATTGTCCAATGGATTTTCTTGGTATTGTTGTGAGAAAGTCCTTTGGCCTTGATAAACACCTTCTGAAATGTCCTTGGCTCTCATAGCTGGCATTTTGATGTCTGAAGCCTAAGTTCTTTCTCCCTTTTCCCTCCCCCCCATAGTTAGTTGGTAGGCTGAGAAGCGATAATAGTTGCAACAGCAAAAAGTGCCCTTTGGAAATTGACAGGTGTAAGATGTCAAGGACATGAGCAATATTAGCAAAGATTCCTATTCCAAGAAGGGCCACAGCTAACACAGAGGTAAGGTGAAACCCCAATTGCAAATCTGTTTGCAAACAGAAGCAGCATCCCATTCGCAAACTAAATATGGTTTGTCTTCTGAATTGGCAGATGGAAGCACCATCAGCTACCTGTTGCTATTTGTCTTACAGGAGCACTGCTTAAAATTAGGATAAATCAAGTCGTGACATTTCCAAGGGATGTCATAGTGGGGGAGCCAGCCTGATAAAAGCAGCATGGGATTGCAGTGTATATGTTATTTTTTCTGTATGCATTGCAACATTGCACACAAATACTAAAGTGATTAGGACTACAATAGTTTGATGTGGTTTTCAGCATTCAGATAAAAGCAGGAAAACCCTACAGACAGCACTAGAGTTTGGACTTCATCAGCTATTATTGAATTGCTGTCGGTGGTTCCACATTGGACCTGCTGTGAATGTGTTTTTATGAGCTGCATTACCTTATAGTTGTTGAAATGTGCTCTGCTCTTCTTCACAGGATCTAACAATGGGAGTAGCTGACTTTTGACTCCACATCTCTCAAGTTATATTATAAATAAATGGTATATATTCTAGTTCATTCATTTGATACTTGAAACAGATTTTTAAAAAATCAAATCTATTGTATGTACCTTATAAGTCATTTATTCTCTCAAAAGAGAGTGACTGTTTTTATTGACTGTTTCCTAGTATGATTTGATTGCTTATTGTATCCTATCACTAAGTGTTGTACCTGATGATTCTTAACTATTAATGAATGTATCTTTTATTTTATGTACACTGAGAGCATTTGCTCCAAGACAAATTCCTTATGTGTCCAATCACACTTGGCCAATAAACTATTCTATTCTATTCTGTTCTGTTCTGTTCTGTTCTGTTCCATTCCATTCTATATATGTGAGGAAAGAAGGATCTACCAGCATTCTGGCACCAAGACAAAAATAATCCTCTAGGGTTTTTTTTAATGATATACCCAAATCATCAATGTGATGTGGTTACCTTGGTCTTCTTGTGATAAACTGGACTACTAGTGCTGCAATCTGAGCTTGGCATACAGTCTAGCAACTCAGCACCTCAGTCCATAGATTCGCTTTTTATTCCAATAACTCACTTAATATACACAGTATTTTTATGACCTGCTTAAATTCAGCCCATATTTAATCTCTCCTTGTAGGCATCCCTAAATGGCAAAACCTGGCAGAAAAACAATTTTTTATACATTATGCCTTGTCTGGGAAATTGGGCCTTTAATACTTTTTTTTATGAAACATAGTCTTGGAGATCAGGCCTGCAATGTAGCAAGCAGGCATAAACTATTTAGAAAGGAGACAAAAGCAGAAAAAAAAAGAAATATTACTGAAGGGGGAAATGGTTGAGTTTGCACATTTTTGACCCAGTCCAAATACCTATGAGACAAGGGGCCAGAACAAAATTTTAAGATCAAAGCTGCCAAAGCACTCCTTTATTTAGAACGACTGTTTAATAATGTCAGTCAGCAAAAAATATCCTAAGCTGGATACATGGAGGTTGCAAAATACTACCTTGATACAAGATGAAAAACTCATACTTGAATTTATTTGCTTGTTATAGATTTTATATACTGCTGACTACACATGGACTCCTGATTATATATGTCTTCATAAAAATCATAGAAAAGACAACTGCATCCATTAAATCTTCAGCCATCACTCGGTAACTGAAAATCCAACAATACTATTATTTCTTAAATTTATCTGCTGCCTAACTCACCTTACGGCTACTCTAGGTGGTTTATACAATAATAAAAAGGAAGAAAAATGAAAGATGAAAGATGCATAAACAGAAGTAAAATAATAAAACAATAAAATAAACAGTGACAAAGAAACACATTGAGAATAAATAAATCAGTATGATGGCCCCAAAAGTACTTTTTCAAAAGGCAACTGGATTTTGTTTTTTGAAAGAATAAGACAGATTAATTTTACAACTGAGGTTTTGAAAGAGAGAGGAGAACATAAACTCCAAGAGCTGAAATCACTTCTACCAATAGAACAATTGGAGGAGGTCACAGAATTTACAAAAAAGGCAGCTAAGCACTACACCACAAGAGAGAAGAATGACTGAAAAGCTTTTTTTTTTTTTTTACTCTGGAGCCAGACAAACACACACACAACACATAGAGTCAACAAAAAGGAAAATAAAGTCCAGTTGCCTTTTTGAAAAAGCACCTTTGGGACAACCATGTCCTGGATGACTGAGAATCTCCATAGATGTCAATATGATGATCAAAAAGATGGATGGGCGGAGAGCAGAGAGAGAGGGAGAGTCTGTCATAGATCTAACAACTTCCATTTTTAAATTTCATTGTACACATGTTGTGCATTGACAATAAATGTTTGATTTGATTTGATTATTGATTAAAAGCTCAGTGAAATTATATAATTTTCACTACTGAAAGTGCCTATAGAATGATAGTAAGCATGGTTGTGATCCTGGTATATCCAATTATTGGGAATGCAATTATATGCCATCTGTGAAGAATTTTGAAAAGTACAGGCCTGTCAAACTGGCGGCACATGGGCTTGATGAGTCACATGCAGGCCATGTTCACCCAATCTGCAAAGGCAAAAACGTCATGATACATCACGTGACACGATCGAGTTTGACACCCGTAAGTTAAGCTTACCTCTATCACTTATGCAGCAATGAAAGGCAATCTTTCCTCTTGACATCACTTCATCTCAATTGTTTTTATCACTTCATTCACCTAAAGTTCACTTTGAGGTATGAATTTTGAAGGAAAACCAGTCAGGCAAATTTTTCTTAGAATTAAATATACTTCAATGGAGGCAGGGGCAAGTTAATGTTTAACATATAGTCTTATTTTTAATTTTTAATTTTAATATGTTTTGTATACCCTGCTACAAGATATAATTGGTATTTTAAACAATTTTGCTATGACTTTTCAAAATGGATTACACTGAGATACACACACTGTGTGACAGAAATAAGAAAAAATAGATAGGATTCAAATATTACACTAAGATGCAACATGGTTTATTTGGTTTTACCTCAGCTCAATCTGTGAATTAAGGCAATTATGGCTTAATCAACAATACTTAAATAAAACAAAGCAGCTTTATATGGCACTTTTAAAAAAAAATAGTAATTCACAATTGCCCTAAAAAATACACTCCTGAGTGCCTCAAAACCTTTGCCAGCTCTAACATTGCTGCATTCTACCAAACAGCTAATGGACTAACCAAATAGTCCTTTGAGCACCTTATTTTTCATTTATTGTTATGCTTCTTTCCACTTTACAAATTGTGCAGGTATGGAGTGTGAACCTAAGCTGTCTTTCTTTAAAAAGCATCTACAAGTTAAGTTAATATAGCTGCAGAAATCACCATGCTTCTTTCTTCAAAATCATCCCCGAGTCAATTTGCCTGTTACATTTTTAATTTGATCATTCATTTTAAGTAGTATTTTAATTTGTTTTAATTAGTATATAATTAGTATCTCTTAGGTCATAGATGTGTGAATTCTGTCCATGTGCAGTTTTCTGTGTGATCTGAACAACCAGACAACATCCTCATGCTGGCTGGGGAATTCCAGAAGTTGAAGTTCACACAACTTAAAAGTTGCCAAGGCTGCGAAATACTCCTTTAAACACACAGCACCTAGATGACTCAATCTATAAATGAAGGAAGGTGAGGACTTAGCTTGGATGCTATTAGGAAATTTCAGTTGTAGGTTAGACTAGGAAATCAAAAAGAAACCCTGGAAAAGGATCACAGTAAAGTATTTCTGAACTGTTGTTTGGAAAACTTATTTTAAAGTTGGTGATACTGAGATTAAAGAAAGCAAGGAAGGAACTCAGTTCAGTAGAACAGCTTGAACTTTACCAAGGAAGACCTGACAAAAGTGACTTCAGAACTGATGGAGTTTGATTTTACTCCAGTTTTATGGTGTGCATTGTTTAAGTTTTGGCTGTCCCAAGTCAAGATTTAACTGCAACTGTATAGGAACCTTGGTGAAACTTGGTTTAAACCTAGGTGAAACTTGGTTTAATGCCAGTTTAAACCTAAACCTAATGCTTGGTTTAAACCTATTAAACCTAAGTGAAAGTTGGTTGAACGCCAGTAATTGTGAGAGGGATCTTGGAGTCCTAGTGGACAATCACTTAAATATCAGTCAATAGTGTGTGGTGACAGCTAAAAAAAAGCCAATGTAATGTGAGGCTGCATTAATAGAGGGACAGAATCAAAATCACATGAAGTTCTCGTACCACTTTACAAAACCTTAGTAAGACCAGAGGTGGTATTCAGTAGGTTCTGATCAGTTCTAGAGAACTGGTAGTGGAAATTTTGAATCGTTCAGAGAACCAGAAAATACCACCTCTGAATGGCCCCGCCCCCATCTATTCTCTGCCTCCCAAGTCCCAGCTGATTGGATGAGTCTTGTTTTGTTGCCCTGCACAGGAGAATGGAGCTGGAAAGCAGGTTAGTGGGATCAGGAGGGAATGGGGATTTTGCAGTAACCTTCCCCCAAGAGTGGGGAGGGAATTGAGATTTTGAAGTATTCTTCCCCTGCCATGGCCACCAAGCCACACCCACCAAACCATGCCCACAGAACCGGTACTTAAAAAATTTGAATCCCCCCACTGAGTAAGACCACACATTCCATTCTCGTCACCACAATATAAAAAAGATGTTGAGACTCTGGAAAGAGTGCAGAGAAGAGCAACGAAAATGACTGGGGTGCTGGAAGCTAAAACATACGAAGACAGTTACAGAAATTAGGTATGTCTAGTCTAATGAAAAGGATTAGGAGAGACGTCATACCAGTGTTCCAATACTTGAGAGTCTCCTACATGTAGAACTAAGTAGAACATTCCTAATGGTGAGAGCAATCAACAAAGGGAACAATTGCCTTCAGAAGTTGTGGGAGCTCCATTACTGGAGGCTTTCAAAAAGATACTGGACAATTATTTATTTGAACTGGTATAGGGTTAAGCAGGGTGTTGGACTAGAAGACCTCCAACGTCCCTTCCAAATCTATTATTCTGTTTTGTGATAGAAGCTCATCTTTTTGATGTGCCTTAGAATTGTGACGTGTGTGGAGGAATGAAAATTCCCAAATGTTACCTAGCCAACCTGAGTTTTAAATAAATTAAGCGATTTCTGGAGGCTTTGAGTAGATGTGACCTTTAAGAGCCTTATTCTAAAGTTCTATATCTTATGTCGAGGACAAAACAAAATGCTCTTGAGAAAACTCTTATACTAAAAATCTTAGCAGAAGCAAGATTAAGTAATAAATAGCTTCTGTTAATAATGGTGTTAACAAGCCAGATCAAGCAGCATGACAAATGGAGGAATTTCTCCTCCCTGCTACTCCTCTTTCATTTTAGATATAATGATAAAATATAAGTTCACTAATAAGCCCAAAGGATAAAATGCAAATACAAAATAATTATGTGCATACTGTTAGGTGCAACTGTTTGAATTAGATGTGCAAGAGTAAAGTTGCTATGTGTATCGCTTGAAAATGGAGAGTCTTTTGCAGGACAAATAGAGAACGATGAGCCCACAGCTGCCCTGATCAATGTTTCTAGTATTAATAGTGAATGGCTGATACATATTTTCTCAAAACAAACATAAATTTACAAGAAATCTCCAGCACAACTAGGCTGTTTTGAATATTTGGGAAGATTTCAGTCTTTCTAAATATTCTGACAAAGAATATTAAGATGAGTAGAACCTTAAATCACCCATCTTATTTATTTATTTATTTGACTTTTATCCCACCTTTCTTACTTTGTAAGTAACTCAAGACAGTGAACAGACCTAATATTCTTTCCTCTCCTATTTTACCCACTACAACAACCTTATGAGGTGAGTTGGGCTGATTAAAAATCACCCACCTGGTTTTTCATGCCAAGATGGGAATAGAACTCATGGTCTCCTAGTTTCTAGCCTGGAATCTTAACCACTAAAGCTCCTGTCCCACTGAACCAACAGATGCAAAGAGGATGTAAAACGTTAAAAAATGTTGGAAAACGCTATGCATCCGTTGTGTACTCATTGCATACATGTTTCATACACTCTATCCTTTGAGCATCCGTCCACTGAGATTTCATCCGCTCAAGAAGTTTTGAGCTGCACAAAACTTTCTGAATGGATGAACTTTCCGTCGCGTACGATGTACATCTGTGACATATACGGGCAACAAACGTTCTATGTCCGTTTATCATCCACTAAACATCCACTGTATCCTCTCTGCATCCTCTGGGCATCCCCTCAACTCACACCCGCTGCAGCTGAAAACGGAAAGAGGGAGGAAAGAAAAGGTACATGGAACGTCTACACAGCGTTAGTAGCACGGAAATAGAAAGGATGTGCAGTGAAGGGTTTGCATCCGATATACATCCGCTAGGCTTCCTATGAACATCCATTTAACATCCCCGCTACATACTACCCATGTCCCTTCTTTTCCTTTCTTTTCCGTTCTGTTTATGCACATTTTTGCCACTTTTTGGAGCGGATGACAACGGATGGAGCCACCCCCGAAATTTTGCTCGGCCGCTGTGTCTTTTTTGCATACGTTTTGCATCCATTGGCCAGTAGGACCCAGCCTTAATCCAAACTGAGTCTCTTTTACCCAGCAAGCATTTCCCAGGAAGTTCACTGAAAACAAATAGTTTTATGTTAAATCTTCTGTGTTAAAAACACTTGAGACACTAATTAATAATCTTCCTATCTAAAAAACAAGAATTGTATTTCCTAATTTATGTTTTTGCAAAGCAGCTTAGAAGTTATACTGTAATGTGGCATAAAGCATGCAGGCCTTTCAAACAATGCTATAACACTTTGCTTTTTTGTGTTTCATGTGTTTATTTTTACTGTTTTGATGTCTAAAACTAGTTTTATATCAAGTTTGCTCAAATACTGCATTGTTCACACCTTGACATGTTTTGGAATTGAAGATAATGATCTAACTTCCTAAAATAATTGTTGAAAAGGAAGTTATAAATGCTGTGATAATGTTGAAAAATAATAAGGCTGCATGCTTAAGATACTGCAATTGAAGAAGTATTAAATTATGAGTGTGGTTTACTTGGGGAATAGCTAGATGTCTTCTTTAATGTATGCCATATAATAATCCATGCTTGATTATTGGGAAAGTGCCTTTTCTGTTTATTAATACACAAGAAAAAAATTACTAGACTGAATTCAAAAACTACAGGGATGATGTTGGTTGATTAAAGATGTCTTGAAATTTGGCAGAATTCTAACAGAAAGGGAAAAGAGGAAATGTGAGAAGAGCAGCGTGGAAGGGTTGTGCAGACCATTTTCCTGCTTTCTACAGGAAAGTAAAAAAGTATACATGTAAAAGTATACTTGAAAAAAGTATACATGTGAGAATGAGAGTGTTCTGTACTTTGATTTAGAAAAAATCTGTATACTAATGAAGGTTGAATTATTGAATATTTTGTAAGAATGTGGAATTGAAATTTGGGGATGGTATGGTAAAGCATGAATGAAAATAATGGGCATGCTTAAGGAATGGTTCATTAAGCAGAGAACGAGACAGTGATGAATGATATCCCTTTATGGATAAATATACAAGAAAAGCTTGTAGTGAATGATTTATTCATTCCTCACGCCTGCTTCAAAAAGTAGAAACACAGATTCTATTATTATTTTTATTTTTATCATTATCATTATAAATGAAAGTCGTGGGCAACAAATACATATGACAACCAAATGTAGCTTTTCAACATCAAGCAAAAAAAAAAGAAAAAAGAAACATACTTCCATTGAAGATGTCAACATACTGTATGGAAGAAAATGACAAGAAAAAAGAAAACAAGAGATGTTTTGAAGAAGACAGAGAAGTCATAGAAAAAATGTGCAGCTATGGTAGGAATATTTTCAGAATTTTTAAATGAACGGGCAGACTTTGAGCTGAGAGAAGAGAACAGAAGGGAAAGAAGTGGAAGGCCATTGTCTTCCTGTCTGTTTCACCCTAACCCTCTTTTTCCTGTGTCCCAGACTTCTCAAATTGTACATTCACAAATTCCAAAGAATGATACTGGTGGTGGAAGCATTGAAGGGAAATAAAATATAATTCTCTTTAATATTATGTAAAGGAATAAACTGTACATTACTGTAAACTGCCAAACATCCATCTGTGAATGAGATGGGCAGTTCCAAAATGTGACAGATGATAGATAGATAGAGAGTGAGTGAGAGAGCGAGAGATAGATAGATAGACAGATAGATAGATGATAGATAGATAGAATCTATCTATCTATCTATCTATCTATCTATCAGTGAGTGAGTGAGTGAGTGAGTGAGTGAGTGAGTGAGTGAGTGAGAGTGAGAGAGCAAGAGCGAGCTAGATAGCTAGATAGCTTTTGCCATGTTAAGGGGAGATGAGAAATACATCTCCAAGAATCCTCTCTTTGCATATTGCCGGTGAAATCAGAAAGATGAAAAGGGAGCAGGTAAAGCAGGGGTGGGATTCAACTGGTTTCGCTCGGTTTGGATGAACCAGTAGCTCTGAGGATCAGCTGAGAGTGAACCAGTTCGGTTTGCTCCAATGATCAGCTATTTGGCCCGCCCGCCCGGGCTCTAGACAGTACTTTGTATCTTGTTTTTCAAGCTCAGCTGATTCACGCAGCATAGCAGCTTGCCACACATGAGGTGTTTAACAGACAGGGATTGCTGGAGAAGGTCATTAACAAATACTCTGTGCATGCGCAAAGTGCGTGTTTGGTGCATTCACTGAGCCGGTTGTTACACCGGTTGAATCACACTCCTGGGTAGGAGGCCTGTCATAAAGAGAGCCTGACAGGTGATGAATGGCATTCCTATTTCACTCCTACCCTGTTAATCTGTCACAGTGTGAAAAAATCTATCTTTACAAGATCAGTTCAAATCTCAGGATTGTGTCTGAACAAGCCGAGAAACCATGCAGGCTGGATATTGAATGAGTCTGATCACATAGTTTAGGATGAAAGTTTTGACAGAGACCCAGCTGCATTGTGTTAATGTCCTTGTGGTGCTGGGCCTGGGTTGGGTTTTGTTGTTATGCATTTAATCTACCATTAGCTGTCCAGAGCAGCAGAAGTTACCAAATAAATTGTTTAAGTAATGGAAATAAATTAATTTACAGTGTTTGGGACTTGGGCTATCCTAACGATTTCCATGGAGCTTCATATGTGCTTGATTCATAGCAAAATCTATAAATATAGTTTTTATCATGTTCATTTCAGCCAAAGTTTTAATCTGATCCCACTCAAATTGACCTGGGTTCAAATCTATGAAGCTGAATTTAAAGTAAAGCAATTTAAGATTATAACATATCTTTTACTAAAGCCCATGTCACACTGCCCAATGGATGCAAAAAGGACACAACAGACGAGCAAAATGTTCCATCTGTTGTTATCCGTTCTCAAAAGGGGCAAAAATTTGCATAACCGGAGCGGATAACACGGACGCGGGAGGACGCAGGGGGATGCAAAGCGGATGCGGAACGGAAGCCCAGCAGATGGAAGCAGATGGGAGCGGATGGCACGTCCGCGAGGCTCCGGGGGACCTCAGCAAAGCGGACGTGAACGGATACAGCGGATGCACAGCGGACGTGGAACGGATGAAGCGGATGCACAGCGGATGCACAGCGGATGCACAGCAGAAGCCTAATGGATGCCTGGAGTTAATTGCGCATGCGGGGAGAATGCATTGCGTCAGCCCGCGGATATAACGGAAGCAGTTCAGAAGCAGGTCGCCATTCAGAGGAAAGACCTGCTGCGGATGGATTCCGCCCTGCCTTGCTGCCCTGCTGCATGTCTGCCTGCAAGCCTTGCTGCCAGCCTTGCTGCCACGCTTGCTGCTCTGCCTGCCAGCCTTGCTGTCTGCCTGCCTGTCAGCCTTGGTGCCTGCCTGCCTACAAGCCTCCCTGCCAGCCTTGTGCCAGCCTCCCTGCAAGCCCTGCTGCCAGCCTTCGTTCCTCGCAGCCTCCCTGCCAGCCAGCAACCCCACAACCATGCGGAAGCACAGCAAGCCTCAGCCATCTGCTGCAGCCCTTGAAAGAGGGACAGGGCTACCATCCGCCCTGGCCTCACTCTGGTTCTGCTGGGGCTTCTGCAGCACGGGCTCGCTCTTCTGGGCTGGGTCTTCTGCTGCTTCTGCTTCTGGAGAAGCTGACGACAAGCACTCAGCACCAGCCACCTCCACAGCACCTGGACCCTTCACCCCTGACACTGAGCGACCAAAGAGGAGTGCCAGAGACTCTTTTTTTGTTGTATAGCTTGTTGTTAAGAAAGTCTATTTATGATTCACACACTTTCTTCATTTCTTTTTTTTAATAAAGTCTTGGTGGAAACTTTTAGAAATGGTTTAAGCCTTTGCATGCTTGTGGGATGGGTAAGGATAGCTTTGGGATGGGTTAGGATACTGTGGTATGGGTAATAGCTGTGGATGGGTTAGGATAGCAGTGGATAGATAAACCTCCAGTGCAAGCATAGTGGGACTGTATGATCCACCCTCCCAGGTGCCACACTTATGGCTTTTATTATCAATAATAATGTAATAATATCACACATGTCAACATAAACACAACTCTTTATTAAACACACCTGTTCATTGTAGGCCAACCAAACATACATGGCCCAATCTCATCCGTGTGATGAGACAGGCTGAAGGAAGCATCCATTAAGCATTTACCATCCTGTCTTGCCATCCACTGTTCCAGCTGGGGAGTTGCACCAGTGTCTCAGGAGGTTGCGCTGCTTCTTCGCCTCACGTGAGGCTCTGTTGGGCCTTGCACATCCTCAGTGTCTATCAGGTTTCGCCTTGCCTCCATTCCCCAGGCTCCATGTCCCATTGCCTTGTTGGAGGTCCACGAGCCTGTTCTGCAAGACTGGGTAGGGGGTGCGCATGAGATTGTGCAGGATGCAGCAAGCTTCCACGATCCTTTCATGGTCTCTAGGCGCTGCATGGTGGTGAGAAGTACCTGAACCTGTTGGCCAGGATGCCAAAGGTGTTCTCCACCACCCGTCTTGCCCTGAACACGCCTGTAGTTGAAGATCCTCTCTTACGGGTGAGGTATTTGGAGGTGTAGGGCTTCATGAGTAGGTTGTGAGGGAGAAGGCGTCATCCCACGATGAAGTAGGGCACATCTTGCTTGTCGTTGGGCAGGGGTCTGGAACTGGGAAGCCATGATGAGGTTGCATTCCAGCCCTCCTTGAGGTGACTGGCATTGTATACCTGGGCATCTGAAGATGAGCCATTGCCTGAAGCATCGATGTACATGAACTTGTAGTCAGCATCGACCATGGCGAAGAGGATGATGCTGAAGAAGCCCTTTGTAGTTGTGATAAGTAGACCCGACTTGGCTGGAGCTTTGCAGGCCACGTGCTTGCCATCGATGGCTCCAACGGTGTGGGGGAAGTTCCACTTCTGATACCACTGCTCTGCAATTTCTTCCATCCTTCTTCAGTGGAGGGTACTGGAGGGCTCCTCCTTGTATTCTTCGATGATGGCTCGCACCACTTCTCTGATCACAATGCTGATGGTTGGGGTGGCACCCTCCAGCCGTACTGCATGCTCCTGTAGGTGGTCCGGAGGCAGGTGGTGCAGAGTGAGCGCCACCTTGAGCCCAGGTTCCAGGCTGGGCCGGAAGTTGGTGTTTGTTTGGTCAACCCGGGTGTCAGCCGCTGCACAAGTTCGTCAAACATGGCTGGAGGCATCCTCATGAAGTTCTGGAATGCCCGAGTGTCTTCGCTCCTGAGCTCCACCATCAGCTTGTTGTACAGTCGTCCTCTACTCTTCTAGCGAACCATCTTTGGACCCAGACTTTTTTTTGGTGCCTCCTTTTCTTCCCGTAGTAGAGTTCACAGAGCCTGTAGATGGTTTCGCACTGTTGCAGAAGGATGGTGGCTGCCGAAAGGACTTTGTCACAATCCACGGTGGACATGACTGGATGCTGTGGAAGAGGAAGAGTCAGATGAAGGCTGCAGAGGTCTGCACAGCTTGGCTGCTGTTCTGAAAGTGAGATGCAGGTGAGTTGCTCCCCATTTTATAGGCAGTATAGGTGTCCCTTTGCATCTCTAGGCATCCTCTAGGCATCTCTAGACATCCTTAATATCCGAGATAGGTCCCCTCTGGAATGTTTTTCCGTTTTAAACGCTTTGTTTCGTGCTGCATCCATTCTGCATCCATTCTGCATCCGTTCTGCATCCGTTCTGCGTCCGTTCTGCTTCTCCTGCGTCGGGCGGATGCGAGTTGCGCGATGCGTAGCAGATGCCTAGCGGATATAGCGGATGTGTAACGGATGTGTAGCGGATGCAGAATGGACGAACTGGATACATTTTCCGCGCAAAAGTTTTGGGCAGCCCAAAACTTTTGGAGCGGATGAAACGTCCATAAACGGATGCTGGACGGATAGAGAGGAAGCCAAATGGAGGCAGTGAGTACATCGTGTTTTCCACACGGATGGCAAGCTTTTTTGTCCATTTTACATCCTCTTTGCATCCGTTGGTTCAGTGTGACATGGGCTTAACCATCATATTTTAATAATGTTTAGGGTTTTTAAAAAAACTGTACACAGCCTTCTTTCCTGAATATTGAAAGGAGGCCATGTCCCTTATGGCAAATGATTTACATTGCAAACCACACACACACACACACACAGACACACACACTCTTTTACTTTCAAGTCTCCCAATCTGTTTGCATAATTAGGGCTTCTGCAGAGAGTGAAAGCTAAAAAAAATGTTTATATGTACTTCTAAGCAGTTCTTCTGAGTCTCCATATAACCGACATTCTGGAAGATTTCAATGCAGCTGACAGGAAAATCATTTCTCTTTACAAGCAAGGAATTAAGTTCCAAAGGAGGCTTGGCACTGCTAAATTAATCCGCAAAGTGCCAGAGAAGGAGTTGAAAATTTCAGCCTAAATATCAGTCAAAAGAAGGGTTAAAAATTGTGTTCGATGTGTTGATTCTAGGAGGTGGAGGGAAAAGGCCATAAATGCATTTCATGTGATTATATTGAGATATAAAACACCTCCGCTTTATGCCAGCAACCACCACCCTAGAGCAGAGTAGCCCAAATCAACAAGCTTGTAGTTTCCTGGAAACAGAGACATTATTCTCTGTCATCAATCAAGTGGCTTCTTATTAACATATTTTCTATTCCAGCTGCATATGTAATCTCCACAGCCACAAGAGGGCTTCCCTTTGAGCTTTGTACTTTGATCTGAGAACTTGAGGTCATCAGGTTCCATAACACTCATCTGACTTTCAAAGAAAATGTCTTATAACCCTTTCATTAGCCATAAAGTCCTCTCCCCCCCCCCCCCNCCCCCCCCCCCCCCCGCAATTCAAAACTGTGACAAGATCAGAACAAACAAAAATTAAATGTCAGTCTTCCTGAGGAAGCTTCATGATGCAAAACAGCTAGACTCCATTCAAACCAAAGGCAGGTATCCTTGTTCTTCTCTGATAACTTTACAGTTATTAAACTGATAGCAAATGAATAAAAAGTCATTTGCTTTTGTCTTTCCCTCCCTTTTGTGGAAAACATTCATAAAAAGCAAATGATATAATTCCTAATCATATCTTCTGAAGTAGCACAGTTCTCTCTGCAAGACTGGAAAAATGTTCCAGAGACACAGAGAGTTCCTCACTGAGGAGGATGGGTGGTTCAGAAATATTAAAAATAAAACAAAAATGAGCATTAGAAGGACTAAAGAGAGAGCTATATTTGCATTCAAGTGGAGTTCTATTTCAGACTTTCCGGCCAAATGCATAGATATCAGCAATAGGGCAACCCTACAATCCCTTCTCTATCCATTCCAATCCCTTACCTGAAGCAACATTACAAAGTGTTGCAGAAAGTTAGTACCCACTCTTCTCCTAGAGAAGAATGAAATAATCTGGGAAATATTAAAAAGGTAGAATATTATACCTTCCTGGATTAGAAAAAGAGATACATGCTCTTGGAAAGCAGCTCCCACCTTTATTAATAGCCTCAGAAAGACTGGGACAGCTTATCTACAGGACAAAAGGCTCGGCCAGCTTATCTACAACACAAAAGAACTTCACCCTGAGGACACAATAGGATTAGCCCTCTACCCATCTCACCACATGGCACCTGGGGAGATTACATCCTGAAGCAAGATTCAACCAAGCCTGAGACTCCCCTGCATGGGAGTCTGACAACCAGTCAGAATACATTTCTTTCACAGGAACAGGAAACAAGTTCAAAGCCCAAGAGAGGGTATAAATCTCTCTCCCTCTCTTTCTCACTGATGTGCTCGATTGCCCAGGACCTCAAACCATGTGGTCCTGTCCATCATTAAATCATCTTTCCAAATAGCATCCATGTCTCCAGTGTCTTTTTTTCCACTTGGAACTGAACCCAGATAGACATTTCTTCCAACAGTGTTTATCACAAGGGTGTCAAACTCATGTCATCACAGCGGTGTCACGTGACATATTGGGACTTTTTTCTGCTTCGCTAACCTGGGCATGGGTGTGGCCAGCATTCAGCCCATGGGCCAGGAGTTTGACAGTCCTGGTCTATCATCTGGATTATCTTGGATTTATTTACATTCCATTCGTTATCCACAGAGCACAGAATGCTGGGGTTGGTTCATGATGATCAAGTCAGGAGCAAGAGGGAAGAAATAATAAAATGGATGTGACAATATTGTGTCACATGTAGTTGCATCAGATACTGTAGCAGAAAGCAGGTGTATGAAGTCATTGCTTGTGTATCATCATTTTGATGTCATTATGATTTGCTAAAGGCCCTGTCACACTGGCCGACGGATGCAAAATGTTTGTAAAAAGGACACAGCGGACGAGCAAAATGTTCCAT
>BHFT01027552.1:0-30615 GCA_004320025.1 Laticauda laticaudata
TGGCTCTTTTGGATTGGTTCCTAATGAACCAATCCAATGCTGAGTCTTTTAGCCAATCAGATTGCATAGTTTGGAGTATACCATTTTATACAGAACACCATGTCTCTTCCAACACTTGCATTTCCTGCCAAGCAGCAAGATACTGAGCTTTGATGATGAACTGTCAGGAACTAGCTTTCAGTTCTATCCAGATAGATTTGCATGGGAATGGTAACCGGAATGCCTATGGTTGGCCAACTGATTTATCTGAGCTGGTGGGACACAGTTCAAACTCTTTTATCCTCACATCTTGTGTCTAATCTGCATCCATAGGCTATTTGATTCCCTCTCTTTCTTCAGCTCCTCTGTAGCAAAATGATTACATTGATTATTTATGTGGCAGCCTAAAAGCTAGAATAAACTGAATAGCATTAGTTACTTTAATGTTTGTTGTAAACCAATAATCTTCTGTATCTACTACATTGATAGAGAAAAGCTGGAAAAGAGGAGAATGATAGTTCTTACTCATAATTCATACTGGAACTGGGAAAACATTTGTAGTAAAACTCTGAGGGACCTAAATAAGTGAAGTGTAAAGGAAAAGAGGTCCTTCATCCTTGTCTCTTTTCAAGACAATTTGCAGACAGAGAAAGATAGATAAGGAGTGTGCATAAGTGCACCATCATGCCTCCCATCGCTGTCCTATTGTCCTCATTTAATCGTACTTGTTTTCTGTATTCTTACTCATATTTATACTTATACCTATTATTTTGTAAGCAATTGACAAATCAAATCAAATAAATACAAATAAATAAATTGTTCTTAAAGTTCTTCATATTCAGAATACTCCAACCACTCAATATAACGATTTTGAGAATGAAGACTTTCCACAGGCCTGAGGGTTGAGATGAAGAGAAGGAATGCAATTTCTTTTCTTTTTTGGAAAGAAATGGAACCATTCATCCTAAGTTACTTATGCTTAAAGTCCAGGATTTTCTTTTAATTCTTTTGTTTTTCTTTTAACCTGATTATTTTTAGAGCCTGAAAACAGAATAATAAACACGTGTTGTATCTGTTTGTGAAAAATGACTTACAAAGTCTAGATCAGGAATGACTTCAAGATCTGTGGACTTCAACTCCCAGAATTCCCCTACCTACCATGCTGGCTGGGGAATTCTGGAAATTGAAGTCCACCAAGTCTTAAAGTTGCCAAGGTTGGACACCTCAAATCAATCTGCTGTCTTCTTACTATGATACCATAAGTGGCCTAACATTTGAATTTAAATCTGAAGTTGACCTGATGCTTGACAGTTAAAGATGATGAGTTTCACAGACAATTGATCAGTTGGGAACTCACTCATAGTAATAGTTTAAAATCTAATAACCAAATATATTTCTGTTGGCATCAATTCTGTCTGAATGTTGACAGTTTGAATTCTGCTGGAATATTCCTGTGAATAGATTGCTATAGTTCATCTCAGAGTATTAAAAATACAGATCAGGATAAGAGTAGATTGTGAATTGTCCATGTTGTTATAATTTAGTATTTATTGTTAGTCTAGATATCATATATTTAGGATCCCAAGATAGCATTTTCCATTTTTCTCTGACCTTATCTAAGATAGATAATACTCTGTGCAGAATTGAGTATTTTGACCATATCATTTTTATGCAAATTTTCTGCCTCCAACTTGAATGCTTAGTTGATATATCAGGTGATGTGTATTTGTATAATGAGGGAAGTGTGACCTAAACACCCTATAGCAAGGTGTGCATAATTATTAGGCAGCATGAGATGGGCAAATTTTTGTTATACATTTAGTTGCATAATAATTCTGCACACTAATAATTGCCCAATAATTGTGCACATATCGATATTCTCTTAAGAAAGCCAAAACCTCACTTTTACTTTCTTAAATATTGAGGTTTATTAACATTTTGGATTGATTGTAGTTGTTCAATAATAAAAGTAATCCTCCAAAATATAACTTGCCAAATAATTGTGCACACAGTTTAGTCTGGGGCTAATCACTCAGTGAGATCTTCCATGGCTAAGAGACTTAAACTAGGTCTCCCTGTGTTCTGACCAAGGCTTCCTGAGACAGTAACAATCACACACTGTTCCCAAAAACTTTTGTTTTTATTTCAATGGCTATGAATTATATGCATTCACAGCCCGTAATGAGTCCCAAACAGTCCAACAGAAGTCTGCCACAGTCTTTTGGGATACGGCTGATAAGCACCCACCTTTATATCCCTTGAAATGCTGCCAACAACTAAATTGCCAATTAGCTATACAAGGCCAAATGAAGCACAAAATCAACACGGAGCTTCAGAGTTTAAACCAACCAGAACAAGCAAAGTTGCTTCCTGCAAAGGCTCATGTCCCTTTGCTCCTCCTTTATGTTTTATGGGAGGGGCCAATCAACTTCAAGCCTTACTTCCGAGTCACATATTTTGTGTTAACTGTTCTTGCCTTCTGGCAGCTCTGTGCAAGTGCATACTGGGACCGTGCTCCTCCTGTTCCTCTGCCTCCCTGATGTCAGATTCTGGAGGTTCTGGAGTCAGCACATAACTTTCAGATGGCCCTGGCTCCATCTCTGTGTCGGACACAGATCCCTTGTCTGAGCCCTCCCCAGACTCCAGGACTGGCCCATGTTCCTTCCCACTGTCCGACTCTGCTGCCAGCTCTGCAGGCCACCGGTGGACCACAACACCCTGGTCTTAATCCAACATCTATACCATGCTGGGTATAATGAGTACTAATATGGAAGTTGATTAAAGGTTCAAGTTATTTTAGAAGCAAGCTCTTCCTTTCTCCCCCCCCTCCCCCCAAAAAAGTTCCGCTAGTTATCCTGAAGTTCGAGTTGGGAAATAAAAATGTTGTTTGACCTGCATGGTTGTGATCCAGAAAATTGCTGCACACATCTCCAAAATTGTATATTTTCAGTTTCCAAGTCCAAAAGCTGATAAACCAAATGAATGTAACTGATGAATGTGATACATAGACATGCTTGGAGTGGGTGATCTTTTAAAACCGTTGAGTGCCAAAGATATTGAACATCCTCACTATAAAAGTGACACTGAGTGATTTATCAGTCTCTGATGCAAGCGACTGTGTTTGCTTGCTTGCTTGCATTTGCTTAAAACAGCTGTCAGCTGCACTGAGGAAAATATATGGCAACTGATCTCTGTTAGTCTTTCAGCTCCAATCTTTAGTTCAGGAGTTGAGATGTGATGATTCTGGTGATTTTTCACAAGTATTACATTCGGATGTCTTTGCTTAGTTGCAGGTTTTCCCATACTTCAACTTGTTCTAAGTCAACTTTGTCACAAGAGGGCAGTGTGGTCACAATTTCTCCAAGATCTGTAACATCTAAGGAACTGAGCTTAGGAACTGAAAGATTCTTGAATTCTAAATGAACTGCTGTTCTNATTTCTCCAAGATCTGTAACATCTAAGGAACTGAGCTTAGGAACTGAAAGATTCTTGAATTCTAAATGAACTGCTGTTCTGAATTGTTTTAGTTTGTCTTTATTTTTTCTTAAAAGGTCATTGCATAACATGGATAAATAATAAATGGGAATCTAAGAGGCCATCTGTGGATTTGTGTTTGAAAACTGTACCATGGCCCTTGGGGGTCTTGATATGTTTTGTTAATTGTAACCACCTCCTTTGTGGAATAACTGTAATATATTCTCAAATTTTTAATACATTCAGTTGGTGGTTTTTTTGGTTTATCTTCATGATTAGTCAGCTATATTAAGTTCCTTTCCTTTTAAAAATAGAGCAATCATCTTTTAGATAAAACTTTTTTCATTAAAACTATAATGTAATTAATTATAATTAAACCAGCTGCTTTATATTTCAATTTATATTGAAGTCACTAGTAAATATACTGTTTGACCAGTTTATATTCCTTGCTTTCCCAATAATTTTCCATCAAGTCAATGTTGTTTTTAGCAACTGCCTAAATAGACTACTTCCATTTGATCTGTTCTCATTTGGCTTTTCAGGGATTGACCAGTATGCCTATTGCCACTGTAATCGAGCCATCCATTTTACCACTGATTGTCCTCTTTCTTTCCACTTATTCCAGTTTTATAGATTTCTCAAGGGAGCTGTATTTTCATATGTATGTCCAAATTATGATAATTTGAGCCCAGTGATTTGTGACTCAACCTCTGGATTGATTTATTCCTTGATTTGTTTGTTTATTTTTTTGGCTACCCATGGCATATTCCAGGAGTGTCAAACTGAGATGAGATGGGTCACATGCTGGCCCCGCCCCCACCTGGTTTAGTGAAGGGGAGGAGTCCCGATATGTCATGTGACGCCGCCATGACGACGCAAGTTTGACATCCTGGCATACTCAAAAGTCTTCTGTAGCACTAAAATTTAACTGTCAATACATTGTCCTGCTTCTTCAAATTCCATTTTTCATTTTTATAGAATATCACAAGTAAAATAATTGCCTGCATGATTCTGATCTTCATAGTATGGAGACATCATGGTATCTGAATATCTTTCCCAAGATCTTCATGGTTACTCTGCCAAATACTAATCCGGGACATATTTGTCGGTTGCTGATTCCTTTACATTGATAAAAGCTGATTGCTGTTCCTAATGTCATTAGTTTGATCTTTATACTTAAACTTAGTCCTATTTATGCAGCTTACATAAGTAAGGATAATAATAATCTTCTTACAGTAAATATATTTTCATTCTCAGCAAGTTACCAAATATATTTTTTTGAGGGATTAGTAAGACAAATTATGAAAAGTTAATGTACCTAAAGTACATTTGACCTAAAAAGAACTGATAGTGATATGTTTTTAACAATGTATTTTTTTAAACAAGTAGAAAGTAAATAGCTCTCATAAGGGCCAGATAGATTTTGTATTAGTTTCAGTTAAATAATTGTCAAAAGATATAAACACAATAACTCAGTATATGTTTAAAATATGTGTGTTTTATAGTTCATTTCATTTTTTTATTTCTACAATTTTAAGTTTAAAATATTTATAAACATTATTGGTCTCACATATTTTTATTTTATGTTATCAGGCATGTTAGGCTTATAAACAATTAAATATTTGAAGTGGCACTTGGGATCTTTTTCTTTCCCTGAATTCTTTGGAAATTACTCACATAATTATTTCTGTGAGATGTTATTATGCCACAATATAGCAGAAAACCACAAGAACATGTTGGACTGCTTTAGCCTTCTTTAACCTGCTATATGGGAGATGCAGGTATCTGCTGCTCTGTTTGGCCAACCCGCCAACCTGGTCTCTTGGCTGTCTTTTATTTCTTGCTTTTTTAACCTCAGCTGCTTTGCATGGCACAACTGAGGTTGAAAAAGCAGGAAAGGAGGAGTTTGAAACACTCCTTGTTTAGTTTCAGTTAAATAATTGTCGAAAGATATAAACACAATAACTCAGTATATGTTTAAAATATGTGTGTTTTATAGTCAGCTTCCTGGGCGGCTTGTCAGCTGCCTGGGCGGCACAGCTGAGGTTTTTTGGAAATGGTTTACACATGCACGCAAAATGCACTCTCATCAGGGGCGGGATTCTATCTGCCAGAGAACTGGCAAATCATGCCACTGGCTGGCCCCGCCCCACCCTGCCCACTCACTCCTTAACTGGCATGTGCTCCATCAAACTTGCCTGCTAAGTTGCTATTTTTCCTTTTTTTTCCCCTGACCATCAACTGTCTTGCTGTGCCAGAGATTTAGATTAGCTAGAAAGCAGGAAATTGTTGTATTTCTTGCTTTCTAGCTTATCTAAAAGCAGAACTGAACCTTCCTTAAGACTAAAGCTTCTATTTTTCAGTGCAGATTCAGGTAGCTGATTGCAGATAGATAGATCTCTAAATGAATCTGTGATTCTGTGAGCAACTCAATCTGCCTGCCTGCTTTGCCTGATTTGGGGTAAAAGTTGCTCTCTTTTTAAATAAAAAAATCAATATTTACATACATGGTGTGTTGTGAATTAATTTTATGAGTTTGCTTGCAAGCAAATTTTATGTGATAAACTCATGTAGCCAATTGCAGAAAGATAGGTCTCTGAATGAATCTGTGATTCTGTGAGCAACTCAATCTGCCTGCCTGCTTTGCCTAATTTTGGTTAAAAGTTGTTCTTTTTTTAATTAAAAATTCTATATTTATATAAATATTTCTAATATTTACATACAAGCCGTGCCCAGCCAGTCACATGACCACCAAGCCATGCCCAGTCAGCAAGCCATGCCCAGCTAGTTGCATGACCACCAAGCCACACCCACAAATTAGGCCACACCCACAGAACCGGTGTAAAGAAATTTGAATCCCACATGGCTTTGCCTGAGAATCTGGGAGTTCCAGTAGAAGAGAATATCTGTAGCTCAGAGTTGAACTGTGGAATCCTTGGCACTCTCGGAACTTGATTGTTTCCTTCCAGACATTTTATTATTAGCTGGGGAATGAAATGTCTGCAAGCAAACAGTCAAGGTCAGAGGGCACAAAGGATTCTGCAAATTTGGGAGTTAGAGTCCACTAGTCTACATTGGGAAATATTGGAGTGCGTAATTTGTTCATTTTGGATGCTTTTGTTGGGTTTTGTTTAAACATATTTTAGTGTCTTAATGTTAATGTATTTTTTAATTGCAAGCTGTCCAGAATCACTGACTGAGATAGGCAGCTATAGAAATTCAATGAATGAAGGAGAATCAGGCAGGTCAAATGAGCATAATGATATATTTTTTGCAAGCTTAAGATCTCTATAAGAATCTGAGCGACTAACACTCAAGGGAAATTAGCGGGAGATAAGAAAGGCATTCAAAGTGGGATGGGTTTAGATCTCTTGTGGGCGGGCAGGGACTCACAACTGACAATGCATTTAGCCTGGTTATCTCCTACAAGAATAGAGAAATTCAAGGCATGCGTTGTCATCAGTTTCTATCAGCATTGGTTAGTAGTCCAGACAAGAAGTACACTCAGTTTGGTCTAGTGTTTAAGGCAACAGGCTAGAAAATGGAAGATCATGATTTCTAGACCCACCTTAATCATGGAAGCCAGCTGGGGGACCTTGGGCCAGTTACTCTATCTCTGCCCAACCCTCCTCACAGGGTTGTTGTTGTGTGAAAAATAGGAGGATGAATTTGTGCTGGATATGTTTGCTGCTTTGAATTATTTGTAAAAATAATGAAGGTGGGATATAAATAAATGAAATAAACAATTTTCTACTTTATTGTTACATTAACAGAATCTTGCAAGTTTCTCTCCCATTGCTTTTGGACTTTTCCCACATCTGTATTAACTGTTGTAGTGTAAGTTGTCTCTTATCAAAACATTGCCCTGGCTGCAAGTCTTCACCCTGTCTCCCAAGTCATACCTATATATCATTATAATAGACCATAAAGAGGAGGGTTCTATTGTGTTCTTGTCCTTCTGGTGGGTTTCCTGTGAACCATAGGTGGTATTCAGCAGGTTCTGACCAATTCTGGAGAACTGATAGTGGAAATTTTGAGTAATTCAGAGAACCAGCAAATACCACCTCTGACTGGCCATGCCTCCATCTATTCTCTGCCTCCCGAGTCCCAGCTGATCATCTGGGTCTTCTTTCGTTGCCCTGCACAGGAGAATGGAGCTGGAAAGCAGGTTAGTGTGGTGGGGAGAGAATGGGGATTTTACAGTATCCTTCCCCTGCCACACCCACTAAGCCATGCCCACCAAGCACACCATGCCCACCAAGCTACACCCACAGAACCATTAGCAAAAAAAATTTGAATCCCACCACTGCTGTGGACATCTGAGAAGCCATTTTGGGAGCAGTAAAAAGCAGGATAAACTAGAAGACTTCCGAAGTCACTTCCAACCATATTGTTCTATGTTCTCAAACCCAGCTCCTTTTAGTTCCTGTGTTCACTGTGTAGCTTTCTCAGCAGCAGCATAAAAACAATTGCCGTATTGCCATCTGACTTCCAATCTAATCTACAACAATATTCCAAAGTAGTCTCCTCAATCCTGCTTACTTCCAAGCCGCAGCAAGTTTAGCCACCAGGCATTGGCACACTATTTTATTGTACTATTTCCCCTTTAGTCCTTTACATAGAAGGTACCTATAGAAAGGGCGATTCGGCTGAGCTGAGCAGAAGCTGGAATCCATTCTCATTGGCTAAGCAGTCTGATGGCAAGCCATATAAAAGTGAGCTGTCAGACCGTGTCAATTATACCTGGTGCCTGCCAGCCGAATCACAACAGTAACGGCTATTGCGCTTATAGTTATTCTTACATTACTTGTTACAGTTAAAAGTTCCTAGTTAATAAATGTTAACTTAGCCAAATCGTGAATGTTGTTTGTGCCTCGCAAAAGGCACATTTAAAGGTAAAAGCTACTCTTCACCCCTCTCCCCAATATAGAAGAAGAGGATGAAGGGTTAAACTATGAAGCAAAGTTATAATAAACTTACTTCTCCCTGTAAGGGCGGGGGGGATAGAAAAGAGAAAGAAGATAAAGACAAAGCAGCCAGCAAGGAATTGCAATAATCTGACTGTTTTGTCCGGAAAAACACGAGGCAGACCGGGTTCCAACAGCAAAGTCTTTATTGGAAGCCAGGATGTAGATTAGGAACATTGGCTCAAGCCGCGCCGGTCCCGGTCCTTTTATACATTTTTTCCGGCGGCTTGCAGCCAATGACAGTTGTTTGATTTTGCCGCCTTCCTGCGGCTGCAGGGATTGGTTCAAAAGGAACCAATCCCTTTTCGTTCTCAGTAGCCAATCGGAATGTGTTATTTGAAGCCGGTTATTTGCATACAGAACACCCCTCCCCTCTTGGTTTTGGTCCTACGTCGTGACGTAGTCTCGTAAGTAGGCGGGGCTTCTTCTGACTCGACTGGACCTGCGCGGTTCATTTGTGTGCGTGTCTTCGACGGTTCGGATGGTGCTGTTTCCTCTGCGCTTTTCTCTGGAACCGTCTGGAAAGGTGAGGCCTGCATCATGCCCCGCCTGAGTTGCTTGGGCCGGCGGCTTTCGCCGCTCCCTCCCGTTTCCTCCGGGCAGGTTGAGCCGGCTTGGCTGGCCTCCTTCGGTGGATTCTTCTCGCAACTTTCTCCAAACAGTGAGTCTCCATTTTGCTCTTTTTGATTAGTTTGTTTTTCGGCATTGTTTAAACGGTTCTTTATTTATTTTTCGTGTTTCCCCCCCCTCTTTGGTTTGAAATTCTCGTTTTTGTTATTGTTTGGTTGTGTTTTATCGTTCCTTTCTAAGTTCGGGACCGGAGCTGGTCAATGTGCCGCTTCCACTCCCTGCCATCGTCTACCGTTAAGCGGTATGATTTTGGGGCCTGTTAGGTCTGTGATTTGTCCCGGTACCCATAATGGGTCTCCGTAAAGTTTTTCGCATACACCAAATCGCCAATTTTGAAACTCCTGAATCGTGTAGAGGAGTCAGGGGGTTTTTCTGGTGTGAAGTTTGGGTGTAGCCGATCTAGCTGCGATCTGAGTTTTCTTCCCCATCAGTAGTTCTGATGGGGTTTTGTTGGTTGTGGTACTTGTGTTATATGTTGGCGGTGAGTAGCCGTGTTTATTTTGCTTTGGACGTCCCCAGTGTCCATCCTTTCCAAACCTCCTGTAAACCTGACCATTCTTTCAGCCCTACCGTTTGCCGCCGGATGGGCCGGCGCTGTGAGGGCATGTCTTATACCCAGGAGGCTAGGTATTGTTCGAATAGTAGGCTTGGTCAGTTGCGGTCCGTTATCGGACACTAGTACGTCTGTGAGGCCATGGGTTGCAAAAAGTTTTGTCCAGTTCCCTTATTACCATTTCTGTTGTCGTTGATGGCATAATTTTTACCTCTAGCCAATTGGAGTATGCGTCCACGACAATCAGAAAACGTGTGTCCCTTGGTGGGGCCCGCTGAGAATCGATATGGATCCGCGCCAGGGGCCCTGGAATTCCCAGTCCCTTATAGGTGCTTTTGGAGGAGATGGTCTGGCTCTCTGGCATTTGTTGCCCGAGGTGACCCAATCTCCAATGTCCTTGTCAATGCCCGGCCACCAGACATAGCTCCTTGCAAGGCTTTTCATTTAACATTCCCGGGTGTCCCTCATGCAGCATGCTCAGAACCTTGTTTTGCAATTTGTTTGGATAACTACCCGCTCACCACAGTAGACATCCCTTCTCTATAGAGAGTTCGGTTTTGTCTGGTGCGAAGGGTTTAAAAGTCTCGGTTTTTTTGATTTTCCGGCCAGCCCTACCTACCCAGTTAAGTATTCGGGCAGCCAGCGGGTCTTTGCCGTGGCTCTGGGACATCATTCGCGGATATGGGTAGATCGGGGCAGGTCTCTACCTGTAGGCAGTCATCTTGGTGCCAGGTCTTTTCTTCCGTTGTCTGGCAATGGCTCTCTCAAAGCTCCGCATGGGAAATTGTTTCCCCGGCCGGTGTATTAGTGTATGAGTAGGCTGCTAGGAACTCCGACCACCTAGTCATTCTTGGGGACAGGATGTTTGGTGTGGGCTTGTTTCCCGCCAAAATTCAAGTAGCGCGTTTGTGTCTGTGACAATTTGAAAAACCCACCCGTACAGGTATTCATGAAAACGCTTTACCCCAGCGACAATTGCTAAGGCCTCTCTGTCCAGTTGGCTGGTAGTTCGCTCGGCTTTTGACAGAGTTTTTGAGTAGTATGCGACGGGCGGCCTCTCTTCCGTCCGGAAGTTGTGGCTCAGGATGGCTCCGACTCCAAACGGTGATGCGTCGCAGGTCACTCTCAATGGTAGCGTGTCGCTGAATTGTATTGAGAACGGTGTTCGAAGTTAGCAATCTTTTTTATTTGTTGAAAGGCTTTCTTTCTTTGTGCCCCCAAGTCCAAATTGCTTTTTTGTCCAGTAACCGGTTAGCGGTTCTGCTATTGTGGCCTTATTTGGTAGGAACACATGTAAAATTTATTAGACCCAAAATGCCTGTAACTGCTTTTGTTCTTTGGTTCTTGGTGCGTTATTTATGGCTTTAGTTTTCTTTTCGTGGGTGTATACCCTCTCCGTCTATTAAATAGCCCAGAAATTCGACGCTCTTTTTAGCCAGCAGCACTTTTCTTTTTTACTTTTAGTCCAGCTTCCCTGAATTTGGTTAGTACCTTTTTAAGTGTCTGTTTAAGTTGGTTTCGTTTTTTGCTGAGATTAGGACGTCTCGAAGTACGGTTACGACTCCTTGTATGCCGTTTAGGAGGCGTTCCATGAGGCTTTGAAAAACGCCTGGTGCCACACTGACTCCAAATTGGAGTCTCTTACATTTGAATGCCCTTTGTGTTAACTATAGTCTGTGCCTCCGCTGTTTCGGGGTCTACTGGAGTTGTTGGTATGCTTGTGCCAGGTGAGTTTGGCAAAAAATTTTCCTCCCCCAGGGAATGTAGCAAATGCTGGACTACTGGCACCGGTATGCGCTCTGTTGTAGTGTGTGGTTCAGGGTCGCCTTGTAGTCACCACAGATTCGGATTGACCCATCAGGCTTAATAGTTGACTATTGCGTTTCCCATTTGGCATGGTCTACAGGCTCTAGCACCCCTGGGCTACTAATTTATTATAGCTGTTCCTCGATCTTTGCTTTAAAGCAAACGGAACTCGCCGGCTTTTAGTCTTTTCGGGCTACTTGTGGGCTAGACTGAAAGAAATAGGGTTTCCCCGGTACTTGCCCAGTGAGCCGTCGAACACGTCTTGGAATTCCAGATTAGGTCTTCCTCCCAGTCGGTTGTGCTCACTCGGTCTATCCCGGTCATCCCGATGCCCAAAGGCGCGAACCATTCGATGCCAGGAGGCTCGCCTGTCTCGGTCGACTATGGTCAGCGGAAGTACCTCGACATGCTGTTTGTACGACTTTGAATTGGCCCATGCCAACTACCGGATTCGTTTCCCTGGTAGTCCTTGAGTGTTAGCCGCTGCTTTTTTAGTTCTGTCGGTCGGATGTCAGGGATAGTTGCTTTTATGGTGTTCCACGAGACCATGGACAGGAAAGATCCGAGTCCACCTCCATTTCCAGGGTTTTCCTTCAATTTTTACTGTACTTGACTTTCTTTCCGCTTTCCGTCTTAGCGCTCCCTATTGTAACAGTTTGATGTGTATTCTCTCTGTTTGCGGTTTGCTTGTTTCGCGGCCACTTTCTCTCCCTCGCGGGCTCAGCTCGTGTGGGGAATTGGTGCGTCTCGTCGGCTGTAGTTTTTCTGTTCCTGCAGACTTTCTCGATGTGCCCTCGTTCTTGCAACTTCTGCCAGATGGCATCGAGAAAACCTGCATTCCGCTCTCGGGTGACTTCCTCCGCAGCCAGCGCATTCCCGCCAAAATTTCTTTTCGCGCTCTTTCTTGCCAGCATGCGTGCGGTGGACTCTCGTCGTCCGTCGTCTGACTCGGACGTCTCCCCATAGTCTTCGTGGTGGGTGGTAACGGGAGATTGTTTCCTTCTCCGTGGCCGGTTTTGTTCGTCCCTGCTTGTGTTCATCTGTCTCATGTAAGGCCGACTTTTTGTGGCTTCAGCGGCTGTGGCTTCCGCGATGGCCTCAACTAAGGTTATCTTAGGCTTGTTCAGTAGCTACTTTGCGCCGTTGAATCGTTTAGTCCCAAGATTACTCGCGTCTCTCATAGCCTCGTCGAGGTTTAAGAATTTGCACTCTCCCCCTATCTGTCGGAGGGCGGCTACGAAATCGGCTACCGTCTCACCTTCTTTCTGGTCTCTCCGGTAGAATTCGTGCCGTCTTATGAGGTTTGACACCGTTGGTGCGTAGTGCGTTTTCAGTAGTTTCTGGAGTTCGGACCAGGTTAGCTGTTTAACGTCTCGGGGCTTCGCTAGGGCTTTTGCCATTTTGAAAATGGTCGGTCCGCAGTGGTTAGAAAAACGGCTCTTTTGCGTTGTTCTGAGATGTCTTCCATCTCATTGCTCTCCAGGTACATCTGGAAGCGGTCTGCATACGAATCCCAGTCTTCCTCGTTGGGATTAAAAGGTGCGGCGGTGCGTTGTTTTCCAGCCATTCTTGTTGTCATCTGGAATTTCTCTCACCGCGTGCTCGGTCTCGCGTTCAGGACAATCCCATCCTCGTCGCCAGTGTTTTGTCCGGAAAAACACGAGGTAGACCGGGTTCCAACAGCAAAGTCTTTATTGTAAGCCAGGATGTAGATTAGGAACATTGGCTCAAGCCGCGCCGGTCTTTATACATTTTTCCCGGCCGGCTTGCAGCCAATGACATTGTTTGATTTTGCCGCCTTCCCGGGCTGCAGGGATTGGTTCAAAAGGAACCAATCCCATTTCGTTCTAAGTAGCCAATCAGAATGTATTCTCCCCCCTCCCTTTCTATTAATCTTGCTGGTTCTTTGATTTTTATCTTGGTCAGTGTTCTGTATGCAAATAACCGGCTTCAAATAATACATTCTGATTGGCTACTTTAGAACGAAATGGGATTGGTTCCTTTGAACCAATCCCATTTCGTTCTAAGTAGCAATACAGAATGTATTATTTGAAGCCGGTTAATTTGCATACAGAACACTGACCAAGATAAAAATCAAAGAACCAGCAAGATTAATAGAAAGGGAGGGGGGAGAATATTAATTTGAGAAACTGAAAGTGACAGCCATTATCAGTGCAGAAATGCAAGAATGAAAAAGGAAAGAATCCAAAAGGCCTACCTGAAAGTCTTAATTCATTTGGAGAACATAATGAAAGTCAGCCAGAAATAATGTGAGCAAAGGCAGAATTGTGAAAGAAAAATCAGAACTGCATGTTGAGGCTTTTTTTAAAAATAGATGTCATAGTAATTGTTTGAGTTAATCTTAATAGAATGAACATATGGGTGCGGGGAGAGAGAAGGGGAGCGAGGGAGAGGGAGAAAGCGAGAGACAACCCTGACAGAAAATGGCCATGGAGAAAAGACAAAGCCAAAATATGTAAATAAGAAGAATGATACCCCAAATGTCATGCTGATAAATCTGGAATTTTGAAAACATGTTGTGATGCTCTCACCAAACACCTGCCAGCAGTCTGGTCCATTCACAGAATGGTTGTTGTGGGGGAATACTACCCCTTCTAAAGCACTGAATTTCCACAAGGTTGCCTCTCTTGCGAGCCCTCCTATAAGAAAACTCCTTACTATCTTTGTCTTTTTCCAGGCAGATGGGCGCCTCTCCAAATGAAACACTGAGCTAGCAGTGCAATGTCCCTAATTTTAATTTCCTGAGAAAGAAGATATAGATGCTTGGGGAGTTCTTTGAAACCTATCAGCTTGGCTTTTAATTAAAATATTTTAGTTGATGTAGAAACATTCGACGGGCAGGGAGGCTGATGGGGTGCCAAAAACTATGCAGCTTTGTGATCCCAAATAGAGCAGATCACAAAGCCTTTGTGGAATATCATAGTAGAAAGGAAGCAATCAAGTTGTAAGATCCAAAGAAAGTTGATCCCCCCCCCCCAAAAAATAGCAAACTTTTTCTCTATTAAAAAGAAAAAAAAGAAAAAAGAGTCTGATTACTATCTGGGGCCTCACCTGTTTTGGAACTGAAATATTCTGAGGCAAGTAAGATATGCTAGGTAAACAGAGAAGCAAAATTGTATCAAGGGGTCCTTGATGCTCTCTGTTTTCTTGCAGCTGTTTCATTATCCAAACTCAGTATCATCATCAGTGCTAGTTGAACTGTGCGAGTTGAAACGGTAGTTGAATCGTATATTTTATTGCAAATTTGGTCTTAGTATATTCCAAGGGGAAATCTTGTTGTTAGAGGGAATACTTCTCTACAGGTTACATTTAAAAAATAGATTTGCTTAAATAGTTTAAGATTTCCTCTCAAATTGTATTGAATTCTAAATGGAATTTAAATTATCTTACAGAAGATTTCCTCCTAGAAACTATTTCCTAAACTTCACTTTATCTTGTAAAGTATGGGTTTCACATCTGTTCTTCTTACTGATATATATTTATTCCTACAATTACCTAATATTCTGCTTGGTAGGAACTTTATCATGGTTAAAGAAATGATGTTGAGCTCAGCTGCAGAGTTAGGGTTGAGCTGAGCAGAAAAATGACAACCCTCTTATTATAACAAAACTTAGAATAAGAAATGATACCAGAAAATTGGTTGCAATGTAAAAAGTAAAAATCAACATAAAAAGCCTAGGAGCAATAAGTAAAGATTTTCACTCAAGAGGGTCATTTAAATGATCAGAATGGAAAATTGAAAAACTTCAGCCAATATAACTTGATATACTGAGATCTGAAGTAAAAAGAAAAAAGAAAACCTCAAGCAAATTAAGTTTCTGAATTCAGGTATGTTTTAGATTTTGCCAATTAAAAATGTTGGACAAGATGAAAGATGTCATTCGAAAAAACTGACAAAATAATAGATTAAGAATGGATACAGCAAATAGCTTCGAAACAGTTGCTGGACTGATTGGTGTGTAACCCAAACTGTGGAAATAGGTTCCTCCTTTTTCTACAACAGAAAGAAATTAATGTCTTCCTGTAGAAAGAAGGGAGCAGATGTCCTTCTGTATAAAAAGCAGAGTTTTCTTTCTTGGTCAGCTAGCTCTTCGTGGTACTGGTTTTATATGAAGTTAACAAGGAACTTCTGGCTTCTGTACCTCATGAATGAACTTATCACAGGTAAGGTAGAGCTAAAACCACACCCCAAAGACAAAGTGTGACACCTATTTAGGTCACAATCTAAATATGAATTATGAAGATAGATAGGAGATAGACAGAAAGAAAGAAAATAACATCACATTGATTGTACATGATTGTTGTGATCACATTTTCTTAGAAAAATATGAAAAAGGGGCAACTATGAAAGGTTCATAAGAACAAAAATGTTTATCATGTAACTTGATTTGCAAAGGAAAATTCAAGAGTAAAACCAATAAAATAATAAATCTAAATGAAAGCTTTTGAAACAAAGGCCTGGCCTTTGCAATAAAAAGACATATGGTCATTATACATGACAGAGTATAACGAAATGCCTTGAAGTATCATAATCTCACATAGATTCCATAATAGATATTGGATGTAAATTGTGCACCTTTCCTTCTTTCTTGAATTGGTTCCTCATTAAAATGATTCATATTAATGACAGTAGAGTAGGCTTATATTGTTGAAATTTGGAGCAGCTTTCTCTTTGGCCGAAACAACATATATTTAAAATTGTTTGGCTCCAACTGGTAAAATGGGAAAACATGGTCTCCAGAGCATTGTTTCTGTTATCTTTTTTTAACATAAGTGTCACTCTTCATAATTCAACTGAATTATAGATTTGACCATCATGGTGAAATCACTCTTCTTTTACAACAGGAGTGATTTCATTGTAGTTGTGCAATGCAGGCTGTACCCATCTTAACTAGACTTCAAGTAATCTAGCTGTCAGCCTGTCAAACTGGTCCCTGGTGCATCAGTGCTTAATCAGGCATAATGAACAGAAGAACATTTTTGATTTCCTCTTCTAATGAGGTGCCAGTAAATTTATCTTGTCACTAACCTTTTTGCCTTGCTGTAATTATTCAGTTTTTGATCAGCTGGATGCTAATCTATTTAGCATGGAGGAGCCTGGGGACAGAGAAAGCATAGCTTAATAGCATTTTGGGAATCAAACCTGTTTAAAGATGACCTGTTAATCCACTTTCATGAGATGCTGTATATGACTGAAGCTTCATTACTTTGCCAGTGTATTGAGCAGAGAATTGATGCTTGGAAAAAGTGTTTTCTGTTTATTTCTAGCCCTGTTTAAGGATTTGCCTTAATTTAATTCTTCCTATCATTTACAATTCAGGATTTGAGCACTAATATCATCTAATCTGGGTTTTTGCATGAACATGGAATTGATATGGATTGATCTAGAAAAGTCTGCATCTAGACCCACCTACCAGAAATTAAATAGTTCAGTTTTACAAAACTGCTTCTTCTTGGTATGCAGATCCCAATAGCAACACATTTTAGCAAGGTTTAATGCTTGCCCTTATCAGCTGACAATTGTCTCTTCCATAACAGTCTTGGGGTTTTTGTTTCTTCTCCACATTTAAATGAAGTCTTATTTCTCTGACTTGGTGCTGAATGACTGGATAAGAACCATAAGGAGTGCCTTTCTCCCTTCCCCTCTTCCCCCTGACACAATAAGGAGGTGTTTAGAAAGAGTTGCCTAGGGATTTAAATGGTGATGTGATGGGAACCTGAAAGGAAAAGTCTCTGCAATTAGTAAATCTCTCTTATTGTGACAGCTCTATTATTAAACTATCATAAATGCAAGTCTGTTAATCAGCTGACTGCTCAGTTCCCCATATGCTTACTCTGTACTAACACCTTGATTTTGCACTTAATAATTGTAGGGGCATCTAAAGGCCTTTCTGTGTTATTTTTAGAAAGACAGGTCACATTCAAGGAACCCAAAGTTGAAAATCAGAATGCATGTCAGGACATTCTCGGATGGGGAAGTGACCTGTCAGCATTTTAAAGGACCATACAAGAAATAAAGTGCTTTTATATGTGCCAAAAATGAAGTTTAAATATATAAGGTGAATGCATAGATGAAACCAATGAGAAATGGACACACTGAGCTACGCATGTTTGTAAGCATTATAACCATTCCCCTGCTGCTACCTGCTCCTATAAGACAGATCCATGGATGGTTGCCAAATAAACTTAGTGCTCCTCTACTTATTTGGAGTAGAATTGTTATTCTACACAATAAAGTGGCCTGATTTAGCACCCAGTTCTCCTACAGAGAACTACAGAGAACCTTTCTGTAGCTGAAGTACATGAATTGTCAAACAAGTCTCACCTTCTGAAGCTTGAGTGTATCTCTGATGCTGAAGGAAATATAGTTCCTGTTTTTTTTAAAGTTGATATTAAGCATTTGCTTTGAAGGAGGGCAGCAAATAAAGAAATATGGTTTTACTATCTCTCCCTCCTGCTTTCCAGGAAAGAGATGATATACTGTATATTCTAGGATACGTGGGTGCTAAACTGGTATAAAAATGTCTTTGGAATTCTTTATAGGGCAGAGTGGAAATAGAAATGAAAAATGAAAAATGCAAATGAAAAATGTTGATTTCTTATTCCAGTGGACCAGAGCTGGTTATTGGGTCAATCCTGCTTCTTTATTGAAGTATCTACATTGGCTTCTGGTCTGTTTCCAGCCACAACTGGGAATGCTTTCTTGAAACTTGGAGAAGCTTACTCCAAGGGTTTTGATGTTCAGGTTGATCAGAGAAGTATCTTGCACAAGAGGCCACACAATCTTCATTTGGGTAGTTACTCCAAAATGAGAAATGTCTTTCCAAAAGAAAATAATCTTCTCCTAACTGATAGCATTTCGATTATTGCACAGAAATAATTCTTTTGTAAATATGAAGGACTGTAGATAGTTTGTCTTTCTAACTTTTTAACATTTTGGTTAAATTTTGTGTGTTAAATATATATACCATATACACTTGGTTTGTTTTTTTTTTAAGATGGAAGTTTCTTCCCTGAACATACACTAGAAGAAGAAATTGTTCTAATAATAAGATGTACATAATAATATGTATATAATAAGATATTATAAGATGAAAGATGTATTTATATGTACCTGTCCTTTTTTCCTCTTGTTCAACATTTGACATGATTGCCTGATTAGATTTCATTAATTCAGTTGCCTCTTTTTTTCTTTTACAGTCTTGTACATTTAAAAAAATATTAGATGATTTAAAAAACATATTTTAATGTTAAAAAGGACCTTTCTTATTTTAGAAATCTGAGCTACCAGTGAATCTGTTTGGATATCATTGTTCATTTTGTAACAATTTTATCACTTGGCTGTTCTTTATACAAGATTATGAGGTTTTGTCTTGTTGGATGGAATTAGTGTTGAAGCAAAACAACCAAGCAGAGCTTGATCAGAGCTCCTAATAAGATCATCTAACCCAGTCACAGCTTTGCACCTGCTTTCCCCTTTCACCCAAAGCTGCAATACCAGGCTTGTTACAACTTGTTACATCTTCTTTTGCCTTTGGCTTTCTGCAAGAATGAGAGCCTAAAAGTGGCCTATCGTATAGTAATATGTCTATTGTCTCCACTTTCTCTAGCAGTGAGTTAAAGGTAGGCTGGGGGACAAAGTACATTCACATGACTTCTTAAATTGCTTCAAGGAAGCTTCTGCAGAAGCACAGTTCTTCTATTGTTCCATAACACTCAAGAGACAGATAAATCCCTCCATCACTGACTGTATGGAGTAATGAATTGATTGTTCTAACAATGGACACAGGCTCTCCCTTCCAAGAATTCACCCAAATACTTTGACTACCACATTTTAAAATGAGGGTACCACCACAGAATTTAGCTGTGGCTCCAAAACATAGACCTTGACATCAGGGATGGGATACGACAGGGTTACCTACTAGTTCCGGATTTACGAGCTTCCCTGCCACACGCCTGTAAATCGTCATTAGCACGCTGCGTGCAGAGAAGCAGCCTTTGAAACAGTCCTCTTTTCTTGTTTTTTTAACTGCATCTGTGCCTCATTCGGCAGCTGAAGTTGAAAAATCAGGAAATAAAGATCAGGTAATAGCCCGGGTGGGCAGGTAGGCAAAAACATCCATACAACCAGTTCTATTTCTGCTGCTCTTCAGACCTACCAGTTCTACAGAGGTGGACAGAACCAATAGAAACCCACCCCTGCTTGACCTACAGATCATCCAGCTGCATATCCATAACAAAAAGATTGTCTTAGGGATGGATTGTGGTAGAGAAATAAAAGTATTGTTATTTTAATGCAGCTGTCTTGAATGGGAGATTCCAGTCATGAAAGCCAAAGACTTGCAGTTTCTGGATTAATCTGGGTAAAGGTTAGAGTGCTTGAAATTCAAAAGTGAAAGGTGGTTTGCTATTCCTATACTAGTGGCTTATGGTGACTGACATTCAGTAAACAAGCTATTAACATGGAGTAAATACAGATGCATAGACTGTATGTGTTCCATATCGCTTGGTAAGCTCAAGAATCCTTGAAAAATAAAGTCTCATATGTTCTTGGGTTCACCTTCTCCAAATAGAGTATGACTGTGAAAAGTATAAGTGGAGTTGCTCTGGATGGGTATGTATGTTCATATTCTACCCTTTGCAGCACCAGTAAATAAGGCAATGTTGTAGTCTGTTGAGTTGAGAAGAATGGCAGGAGAATATTCGTATGATCTCTAAAGTAACTTTCTCTTCTTAATGTCCTGCTAGACTACAGTGGCCACCATATTTAGCCATTACTTGTGTTGTAATGTTGAGATCCAGGGTCTCTATAGACATAAGGAATACATCACGCTCCCTCGAATATAGAAGAAATTAAGATCAAATAATGCTGATTATATCTCTAAAATAAGATCCCAATTTATTCATCTTGGCTGATTCTGTTGTACAATGCTAGAGTTTGCTTTCCAGCAGTATTTCTTTGAAGTTTAAAAGCCTTTTGATGACTAAACAGAAAGAGGCCAAGAGAGAGACCCTCATTTCAAATATATAACTGGCAACTATCCTTGACTTAGTCCCTCTATCACCATGGTAACAGATAACAGATAATTGGAAGGGACCTTGTTAGTCATCTAGTCCAATCCCCTGCTCAAGCAGAAAACCCTACACCATTTCTGATCTCTCCTTGACAAATCTCTCCTTGATCAGTTTCCATCCATTATTCCTTGTCTGGCCTACAGACATTTTAGAAAATAGCTTGACCCCTTCCTCTCTGTGGCAGCCCCTCAAATATTGGAAGACCACTATCATGTCTCCCCTGGTCCTTCTCTTTAGTAGACTAGCCAAGCCCAGTTCCTGCAACCGTTCATTGTATGTTTCAGTCTCCAGTCCCCTGATCATCCTGGTTGCTCTTCTCTGTACTTTTTCTGGAGTCTCAACATCTTTTTTATAATGTGGTGAGCAAAACTGGATGCAGTACTCTAGGTGTGGTCTTACTAAGGATTTATAGAGTGGTATTAGTACTTCCCTTGATATTGATTGTATCCCTCTATTAATACAATTTAGGATTGCATTAGCTTTTCTGGCTGCTGCTGCACACTGCTAGCTCATATTTAGCTGGTTGTCCACTAAGACTCCAAGATCCCTCTCACAGTTACTGCTATTGAGCCTGGTTTCACCCAGTCTATATGTGTGCTTTTGGTTTTTCTTTGCCTAAGTGTGGGACTTTACTTTTCTCTACATTGAATTTCATTTTGTTAAATATGGCCCAGTGTTCTAATCTGTCAAGATCCATCTAACCCTATCTTCTTGTTCCTGCCAGCTGATATAAATGAGTTGACTTGAAGGAAAACTTGGAATACATCTGCACTGGGTTGCTATGGTTACTTTTACTACAAGGTATATATAAGTAGCTTGGACAATGCTTCCAAGCTGGAGACAAGCAAAAGTTGAGTCAAGCAAAAGTTACAAATGTGTGTTAAGAATTTTTGATGCTCATCAGAAGGTTGAATCCTATGGTCCATTTATCTCAGGGGTCTTCAAACTTGGCAACTTGAAGACATGTGGACTTCAACTCCCAGAATTCCTCCTTCAATCATGATAATTCAGAAATTCTGGGAGTTGAAGTCCACAAGTCTTAAACTTGCCAACTTTGCCCTTGATTTATCCTAACACATGTACAGTCCCTTGTGGATTATGAGAGACCTAAGATTCACCTCCTGAAAATCGTGAGCAGCTCTATTTCACCAGTTTCCCACTTGGATATCTATCTTATGTTCTCATCTATTCCTTTTGATGTCATAATAAACTTGAGAAAAATATGCTGACTTTTTGAACTGAAGTCAGACTTTACCAATCAGTTGGGTATTTGTGTATGTTTACTGTTTCTTCCTCATGAGTCCCTTGATGTTCTACTGTTCGGAAACTGGGTTTCAGAAATACCAGTGCAACATCAGATGAGCAGATTAATTTTTATTGTTGTTGTGGGGTAGGGAGACTTTGTGAAATGGGCATGTGATTACTGCTTTCTGAACCCTGAACATGCATAGGACAGATGGCAGAGTACTTGAATTTTTTTACTGTGATGGCACAATACGTACTTGCATTATCAGCTAAGTGCTGCTGGAATTTAGTATATCGTGTTAGTTAAATCCATGTTTAGGCAAAAAGAAAATCCATTAATTATAAATCTATTAATTAATTACAAATCATGATCAATAGCCATAATTTGTACTTGGTCTGTAACCAATTCAAGACTCAGTTGGGGCAGTTCTAGCTTATGCATTCTTTGAACAGTTGAAATTATCTTGGTTGATAGGAGAGTCAGAAAGCTACCCTGTGGCATTGCCAGACAAAGTATGGCTGATACATCATCAGTGATGCATTTAGCAGCTCCTACGGCTGTTCTTGATGCTTCGCCTATTAAAAGAGATCCATATCCTATGATCAAAATGGGGCACTCTTGTTGCTGAATTTGAGCAGTGCAAACTCAGTGCCTTGGGAAGCCACATGCATCTCCCACATTGTCCACCCTTGGCTCAGTATTTTGTTTCTCCTTGGATTCTGTGGAGGTTCTCAATCATCTAGGTCATGGTTATCCCAAAAGTGCTTTTCCAAAAGGCAACTGGATTTCTTTGGGATTTTCTTTTCTTTGAAAACATGTAATTTCTTATCCAAGAAGCTTCTTTAGGACTGAAGAAGCTTCTTGGATAAGAGATAAAATGTTTTCAAGGAAAACAAATGAAAAAGTTCAGTTGCCTTTTGGAAAAGCACTTTTGGGTCATTCTGGCTTAACAGTTTAATGAGTAAAAGAAGCCCAGCCAAGTCAAGCTCAGGATGAGTTTTTTGACAAAGTCATAGCAGATGTTCAGAAGTGGTTGACATTATTTTCTACTTCCCAATGAAGCCTCCTGAAAGGAATATCAGAATTAGAGGTCTGAGAGGAGATTGGAGGTCTTCTAACACACTGCCTTGGTGTTCTTCCATCCATGTAGCAACCAATTATTATTTATAGTTCATATTATTAAAATATACCACATGACTCCTAGTGACTCTGAGCATTTTATAAGTGAAACCTTAAAAACAAAGACATAAAGAACTAAAGAAGAATAAAGATAGCAAGGATGGCAAAACCAGATAGGAATGAAAAGAAGAAGCCACATAATCAAACAGTGGTTTCCTGTCCCAGTTTGGCAGAAGACCCAGGTTTTAAAGATCCTTTAAAACATCAAGGTGATGGCTATCCCAATCTTGAGGAAGGGCAGGTATTGGACAGAGAAGATGCTCTTCTGGGGTCCTCATAGATGGCATTTCTTAATCGAAGGAAACCAGAGTACATTAATCCTGTCAGATCAAATTGGCAATGCAGGTATTATTGGCATGTAGAGAGTAAATGCAGTGGCTCAGTTGCTAAGGCGCTGAGCTTGTCAATGAGAAAGGTTTGCAGTTCAATGGTTGGAATCCTTAGCATGCATAATGGAGTGAGCTCCCGTTTACTTGTCCCATGATAAGATAAGATAAGACAAGACAAGATAAGATAAGATAAGATAAGATAAGATAAGATAAGATAAGATAAGATAACAGAAATAAAATGAACCACTTTATTCTAAATGGCATTGATTTGAAGGAAGTAAAACTAAACATTAAAAGCAACAAACAACCTGAAAACAGTGAAAACTGTAATGGCACAAGCAAACAGAGGCAAATTCCATACTTAAGTATTATCCCACGTCATTGTAGTTGTGCTTTTAAAGTTGTAGCAATGTTTTGGCAGAATCTCAGCTGCCATCATCAGGCTTCTGTATTGAGTTCATATATGGGTCAGGCTATCACAGCCGTTAGTTTTAAATTTGAGGCTAGCCTACTGTTCTCCCAGGAGATAGATATATATGTGTGTATGTGTGTGTGTGTGTGTGTGTGTGTGTATTAAGCTTTCGCGGGTACTTACATGTGTGCTGTTTAGCTTCCTTTGGGTATTATCCCACATCATTGTAGTGCTGTTAAAGTTTCAGCAACGTTTCAGCAGAATCTCATCTGCCATCATCAGGCTTCTGTATGGATGTGTGTCTCACAGCTACTTTTGCTGCTTGCTGCCAGCCTGCAATTTGGCAGTTCCAATCTCACCAGACTCAAGGTTGACTCAGCCTTCCATCCTTCCAAGGTAGGCAAAATGAAGAGCCAAATTGTTAGCGGCAATATGCTGACTCTGCAAACTGCTTAGAGAGGGCTGTAAAGCACTGTGAAGCAGTATATAAGTCTATGTGCTATTGCTATTTGTAACAGCACTAATTTTCAACTGCCAAGTAACCAGGATACTAAATCATTCAGTCATTAAAGTACAATCATTGTTATAGGAAGAGATTGTTTCATAAGTAACCGAGAAAAGCAGTTCTAACATCAAGTCACTCTCTGTTCCTGTTAGGATCAGGTATTAACTATGAAAAAGTGATTGTAAAAATATATAAACGGGCTGAGCAGAGGCAACTACACCTGATTCACTAAATACTTTAAACTACAGTTGGTATTCAAGCAATAATTCATGATAGGATTAGGAAAGAATCTGCCCTCTTTTAGATATTTTTTTCCTGCCTCATTTCTGGATTCGAGCTTTTCTACAAAATAAGGCAAAAGAAGTCAAAAGAGAGGAACAATGGAAATCACAACAGTTCAAGAAATTAGACAGGTCCTACGATATAGGCAATAAGTGAAATAAGAAGAAAAAAATGAGAATGTTAGAAGAGTAAATAGAGGGTTAGTGTTACATTACCACACTGAATGACTTATATGTCAAACTGACCATAAGGAGCCATGATGAAAGGCATCGTTGTTGTACGCATTACTTTTGTTCCAGTGGTGATTATATTAATGAGATGGTCTCCTGGCCTATAATAGCTCCATGGTTTTTTACTACCTGGGGGCTTCAAACTCAATGGGCACTTCATTCCAAGCCTCCCAGAAATTGGCTGGGATAGAAGGAACAGAAATGGGAGAAGATCCATCATTCATAGGTCTGAATCAACCCCCGTCCTGTTTCTGAGGAAGAACAAGAAGAAGAGTTCAATGAATTCAAAGCACCTTCCCAATTTGGAAATTCTACAAGCTTTCATGAATCAGACAGAGACAAACCAAGCTTCAGGTGGAAAAGAGAGAAAGTACATTCAATAGCACAGTCCCTACTTATCCCCAAACCTGTGCCATAATGTTTGTGACTGAGGCATTTATTCTTTTCTGATGCAAGATGTTAATTCTGTCTAATGTTTACCTCAAAGACAATCACTGGATAAGTAGCAGATGAGATCTAAGAGGCCAGAATTTTGAAAATTACACAGAGAAACAACTACTCCTCTGGGGAGCCCAAACTTCTCTAGAGCTCCATTTCCAGAGACTCCATCCCTGGGGCCACGGTTCTGTTGTGGTTTTTGGGACTTCCTGTTGGGTCTTGTCCAGAAAGTGATGCTGGATGAAGCTAGTTCAACACCCATGTAACTTTTGTTGTTTCTCAATGTAGTAACTTATATCCAGAGACCATTGTAAAGTTTATCCACCCAGAGCTATGGAATTTGGTGATTGATATTCCAGGTTGGTGGCATTCCAGGGGTGTGATTCAAATTTCTTAACAACCATCAACTTAACAAAATTTGAAGAAATTCAAATTTCTTCACAGCTGTCGGCGTGGCCAAATTTGTGGGTGTGGCTTGGTGGTCATGTGACTGGAGAGATCTGGGAAGGTGGCCATGTGACTGGCAAACCAAATTTAAGTGCTCCTGGCTTCATGGCCAGGTCCTCACTTCGTGGTCAGTTGGTTAGCGAGTGTTTGTTGCCAGTTTCCAAGGCCAAGGGAGCCCTGGGGAGGGCAGGGTGAGGCCCAGGTAGATGGCCATGTGACTTAAGTTGTCTTCACTTAATGATCAGGTCCTTGCTTAATGGCCAGTTGCTTAGCAAGTGTTTTTTGCTAGTTTCCAAGGCCTGGGGAGGGCAAGTCTAGGCCTGGGCAGCTATGAGGAGCTAAGGGGAGGGCAAGGTGAAGCATGGTCACCTACAAGGAGCTACTGGGAGGGCAATGCAAGGGCCAGGCAGGTGGCCATGTGACTGGCTGGACATGGCTTGTATGCAAATATTATAAATATTTATATAAATATTGGGTTTTTTTTTATAGAAAAAGAGCAACTTTTACCCAAAATCAGACAGAGCAGGGAGGCAGATTGAGTTGCTCACAGAATTACAGATTCAGTTAGATATCTGTGTTCCTGCCATCAGCTAGTTTATTCTGCACTGCTTCAGTTCTAAGCAAGGTTCATCTCTGATTAAAAGCAGAGCTGAAGATCGAAAGACTTGCTTTAGGAATACTAGGAATGTGAAAAAAATACTAAGGGAACACCTTTCTGATCTTGTGCTGTCCAGCCAGTTTAGTTAATGGGAATTGGCATTGTTAGTTAGGAATTGGGAGCTGTCCCATTAAGGGAATGTATCATGGTGAATGTAGTCAAGATATCCTGGGAAATGTAGTCCATGTAATGTGGCCACATCTATAACCCTGATTGGTCATTGAATTGACCCTTGGTGGGTTGGGAGAAGATCCTTCACTCTTGCCTGGAACCCAGCAGCATGATGCTATCGCAACCCCTTGACCCTTCATTTTGGGGATGAAAGATTACTATTCTTTTACACCATCAAATGCAGCAATGCAAAGAATTGGACATCAAGATGAATCTCATCATAACTGTGAGTTATGAGGATGCCTGATGAATCAATAAAAGGACTTTGTATGGATGCTTTGTGGAGTTAATCTATCTGCTTTTATACATATAGAGGACAAAATAGTAAAAGAATAGATTAAATCTAGATTACCAACAATAAAAAGATACTGAATTTGGATTTCCAAAATGAAAATATGAATTATTCTGAATTTTCAAAGTAAAGTTATACCACTAATCTGCATTCCAAAGCAAATATATAAGTTAATCAGATTGCCTGAATTCTCACGGGATGTCTTCTTCTGTGCTATGGAATCTTTTTCACACTGTTTGAACTGGTAGGGAAAGGCCAGAAATCCCCCCTTCCTTTGCAAGAAACATTCAAACTAACCTCTCCCTGACTAAATGTACATCTTTACTATCTCAAAGACTCAGTTTGCAAAACAAAAAGGAGAGGCTTTCAAGGGGAAATAAAACTTTAGCTTAAGATCCTTTACAATGCTGTGGAAAGATATAGAGTTAAAACAAAGAGGCTGCATTTTCTTCTCTTCCCCTCTATCTCTGGATGTGCCTTTGACAGGAAATGGATTGTAAAGAGGCCATTTAGCAGGTCATAAAAATTCCTCTTGCCAAAGCCATCTCCAGAGTTCTCTCCCTCTTGAAGACAGAAACCTAGAAACCTAGTTGATGAAAGAGATAGAAGATTTTTTCATTTATTGCAAATTTAAAGGCCAGTCTAAAGCCAAAGCATAACACAGAGAAATTATTTTAACCACCATGGATCACTGACCTTTCTTTCCAGCTTCAAAGATAGCAAGTAATACCCTACATCACCATCTGGTGGCAAGTATTTTTTTCCCTTTCTTCCCTTTTTAGGAATCTAATCCAACTCAAGAGTATAGCACCATCTGGTGGTAAGTATACATTTCACAGAAAATTAAAAAAAAATTCTCTTACACCCAACTCAAGGGTCAACCTATTTAGCAACTCCTTGTCACTTTAAATTAAGGGTCAAGTACCACTGAAGAGGCCAACCTGTGTGCTCTACCAGTGTCTTACAGACCTAGCAAATACCACTGACAGGCCATTTTGTGCTCTGCACCAATGTCTTCCAGACTTCGCAACACACCCACGAACAGCCAACCAGTGTGCTTTGTCAGCGTCTCCCACACACTGCAATGCACATCTCTAGTGGTGAACCACTGAAATTTACTTAATTTTCTCAAATTCAGTCATTTCTTGCTGTGCACCCTAGTGGAAAAAAGGGAATTGGATGGAAAAACCACTAAAATTTTCCAAAATTCACCTTTTCCATTTTGAAGCATGCCAACTTCTTTAGCCATGACAGATTTCTCTGATGTGCCAGAGAACTCAAACCCTCCACCCATCCTCAAAGTAAACATGGAGACTGGTTCCAAAAACCCTCATTCAGGTGTCCAAATCTCCAAAGAAGTGGCAATACCTTCAAAAGCCTATGACTTCAGATGGCATAGGAAGCTTACCCTACCCACAATGGCACATTTCAGAGAGGATTGGGACAGAAAGTATCACCATCATGCAGACTCATGGATGGAGCTGGTAAGGATCTGTGATACCCACAAAAGCAACTTGCCCCTCGAGAGCCTCCTCCTATTGTAGAAGGAGTTAGAGGAGCATCTCATATGATAGAGAGACAGTGAAAGTAAGCTTAAATACATACAGTTGAGCCTGGAAGACCCAGTGCTCCAAGAACACATTCATTGCTTCAAGGAGGTGAACAAAGAACATGAAGACTATGTTCGGGAAGGAAAAAATTCCCTCCAGGCCATGCTCTTTGATGTGCTACAGAAGGAACAAGTATCAAGGGAGAAGGCCACATCCGACATCGGTCTTCAATCACAAGCAGCTTCTTCCCACCATTCAGAGAAAGCCTCCTCCTCCATCCCAGTCCTGCTAGATCTTAAGCAGGTTCCAGTGTCTCACGTAAATTCTCTGTTGCTGGCTCTCACCAACCTTCCAGAGCATCCTCCTATCACAGCGACACATTGAAGGCCTCTAAAGCAGCAAGTTGCACTAATCGAGCTGTAGAAGCTCAAGCTGAAGCTGCGGTAGCAGAGGCAGATTTTCAAATAACGACAGAGGTGACATGGCAGAAGGCAGAAATGGCCACACAACAGGCAAAAATGGCCAGATAACAGGCAGAAATAACCAAAGCTCAGGACAACCAACAGGCAGAAATAGCCAACCAACAGGCAGAAATGGCCAAACAACAGGCAGAAATAGCCAAAACTCAGGCCCAAGTGGAGTTGCTTCAACAACAAGGAGACACAGCAGCAAAAACAGCACAGGCCGCAGGACTGTGGAAGGTGGCCGACAACACCTCCTTCAACTTCGACCTCAAAGAGTTGGGAGAAGAGAGCCCAGATATACATGTAAAAGGCCTATGTGGATGGGCAGCATTCGCTACAAAATGAGCAGGTGGAACCGCCACAGTGAGTTAGCAGTCTCCCACAACCAGGGAAGCAAAGGGGTGAATCTCAACCACAGACTCCAAATGCCAGTTGCAAAACTGACATTGTAAGACCTAAACTTTGAGATTCCTTTCCTAAAAACATCAAACCTAACCAGGCACCTCAACAACTACAGAGTAAGTGAATTAAGTTGCAACACAGATTTCTCAGCAGAGGGACGTACCTCAAGTGACAACTGTCACACTCAATCCACAGGCACCAGCATTCCTACCACAACCTCAACTCTACTCAAGCTCACAGGTGCAACAAGGTACCTGCGGCTGGCCTACACAGCAGCGTGAAGCTCCACCTTCATCTACAGAATGGCAGGACACCCTCCTCTATAAGTACTGGAAGACTATGACCCGTCATTGAGACACAAACCAAACCTACTATATGAGAATTCAAGGGGAGACCCCTCTGGGTCACTGCTCCTCACCTACAAACCCTATACTATCTCAGCAGATGATCCGGCATCCTGGAGAGACTAAGCATTAAGGAGAGGAAAACTTGATATGGCTGCCAATGGTGTTTACAAATTCTCTGATGAACCAGGCAGAGGATATCTCCTATAGGAGAGAGTTTTCATGCGCAACATTCAAGAAGCACGTTTGAAGCCCAGCAGAGTACTCATACACTTGATAGCATGGCTGGGGCCATGGTCTGCCAGAGCAGTGAAGGACCTTTATGGATCTCACATAGATGATCCAGACACTGTCCTGAGGTTGTTGTGGAAGAGACTCAATGAAGAGTACGGCACTCCCACAGTAGTGGAATCAACACTCTTGGACCACATCAACAGATTTCCTAAAATCAGTCTCGATAAGCCTCACCAGATCAGGGACCTCTCCAATATACAGCAGAGAGCAGCCCAACGGGATCCCAAATTACTGGGACGCGCTTGTCTCGACCACTTCAACATGAAATGCAAAATCATTCAATAACTTCCATAGGTATTAATTGAACAGTGGATCCAGTTGTCTCAGGCTTTCAGGGCCAAGGGTCGACACAAAGGAACTCCCTTTACCCTTCTCAAAAGAATTTGTGGCACACTAGGCAATGATGTGCAATGACCCCAGAAACCCAGAGATTCAGAGCTGTGAGTCCTTCAACTGAAAAAAGATACAGCAGCAACTCTGCACCGTCCACAGGTCCCACGCATACTGCTAAAGAAAAACCCTTTTTCTCTGTACACAAAACGGAGATCACTACCTCAACTGTTCAGAGTGTGGCTGAAGAAATGTCAGAGACAAACCAAAATGGACTTCCGAGACCAAAGGGAGTCCAGTTTTGTCCATTACACCACACACCACACCCACCGAATAGATGCCAGGCATTTTCAAGAAAATCCCTGGACCAAAGAAAAGATTTGATGAGGGAGTACAGATTCTGCTACAAGTGTTGCGAATCCAAGAACCTGTCCAAATACTGTCCAGTTAAAACCCCTGTCATACAGCACCAACGGATGGAAAGAGGATGTAAAACTGAGAGAAACACTTGCCATCCGTTGGTTAACGCGATGCTTC